>ML101752.1:0-20635 GCA_003697995.1 Taxidea taxus jeffersonii
AGCTTTAGACTTATGGCTCTCTTTAGTTGAAATATAGCCTGGTGGGCTGCTTCCCTTGTGCAGAAGCCTGAAAGTCCTGCTTAAACTGCAGTTTCAAGAAAATCTGGGGATGATACTCTTTTACAGATCTCTCTGATTTTTGTATTTTTTCCCCTGGAATATCAGCTCCTAGTCTCAGTGACTGTATTAATTGGGTGTGTATTTCATAAAAAACAAACAAAAAAGCAAAACAAAACCCTAGAAACCCATATCTAACTAGTTTGAGGGAAAAGTTTATAAGTGCTAAGTCCACAGTCTTCAGGCATGGCTGGATCTAGGGCTTGAATGAACCATCAAAGCTCCCTTTTCTCTCTACCTCTTGAATCCTTAGCATATGCTTCCCTTAGCATATTGCCTTTATTCTCAGGCAAGCTTTCTCCATTTGGAAGGAGAGTGATGGCTTCTGGCAGTCCCAACCTAATATCTTCAAAGTTCACAATCCAAAAGAAGGAGGGGCTGATTTCCTTCAGTATCTGTATTTCTGTTCTCAGGTATGATTCCAATCAGTTCTGTCGGGTCCTATGCCCATCCTGGAATTAATCACTGAGGTTGGGGGAAGGCACACTCAGCTAATCTCTGTACAAGGCCCATCTCACCCAGAGGTGAGCCCTACTCAAATGCATGGAATAGGTTTCCCAAGTGGAAGAGTTCTATTACCTATGAAAGAAGTAAATGGATGCCAAAGACATGGATGCAATGACTTTCTACCACAACAGCCATGCTTGTTTTTCTGTTGGCCTACAGAGTGGTGTTGTGGGCTCTGTTTACACTTCTTCCTACCATTGTGAGGTTATTTAATTGCTTCAGCTGCATAATTGACTAAATTGGTTAATGTGCCTCATTTTGTGGCTCCATAGCCAGCCTGGATACGCTCTCTCTTCTTTTCTCCCATTTCTCTCCTGCCCCCACCCCCGCCCCCACCCGTGCATGAATCACCACTCATGTCTTTCCAGGACTATACTGCTTTGGAAGGGATAATTCCTTACTTGTATCGGAAGAGGATGAGAGCAATTAGCTGAAGAACTGGGGCCAGCATCCATCCAGGCCTCCTTGGAGGATTCTGTGTTCTGTGGGAGAAGGATAATCTGGTTAGAGATAATTTAGGAAAGCCAATGGGATGAGGATGGTGCTTGGGTTTGATGGAAAGGGCGCCTCCTATGCTCATCAGGGTGGAGCATTTTGAGTGCTCTAGCATGAGAAAGTTGGTTTGGGGATATCCTGTGGCTTTGGGCTCAATGAGCAAGGACTGGAATGGGGGAAGGAAGAATAGAAACCACCATTCTTTTTTTGCCAGTGATGCTCAGTCTTCTTGTGGAGACTTGGAATAGAAGCATGAAGTATTGGTGACAAGAGGCTACACACAGCTATGTCTAGGCTATGGTTTGGGTTAGAAATGAAGAGATGAGGATTGGAGAGGGATTGAACAGTCAGGGAAGGCTTCCTGGAGGTAGTCTTTGAAGCATGAGTAGAAATTGGCCAAGTAATGGGAATAAACATGCCAGATGAAGGAAGTTCTATAAATCACACTATAGAGGAAGAAATGCGTGTGCGTAGGGCCCAGGTTGAAAAACATCCTGGTGGGAGGCATAGAGGCATGGAACAGGGAAGGCTGGGTGATAAAGAACATGGAATGTGCTGACCGGAGCCAAAAGTGTCAGAGTCCCCTTCCTGACTCAGCCATAGGGGAGGCATTGTCTTTGTTCTGCATCCCTCTGATCTTGGCCGTCTTTTATTCCATTTGTACTAAATATTAGGTAAGTGTCCACTGTTGGTTACTATAGACTGGGAAGTGTCAATATGTTCTCTGAAGTTAAAGACCAGGCAGTAGAATGATTTCCTATGGCGTCTGGGGTGTCAGGGTTTATTTCTTAGGGATGGAAGTGAAGAAATTTGGGGACTCAAACTCATGAGTAGACTGTTGTTTGTTGGAAGTTTGGAAGGCACAAGACAGGGCAACAATAGCTGACAATATGGAAAGGACCAAGCTCCCGTTTTGTCATTTTGTACTTGGGAATTTAACAGGCATTCACTAAGCACTTCCCATGTGATAGAGCTAGGCCAGGCAGGGGAAACAAAGGTGTTATGCTGTCGGCAAGAAGCTTACCATCTAGTAGGGTATCTCATGGAGAAGATATGGGGCACGGTAACAAATGTAGACTTGGTGATCAGACAGATATGACTTTGATTCCTGACCTTGCTATTGGCTGTGTGACCTTGGACAAGCTGCTAAAACTTCTCTAAACCATCTTTCTTTGTAAAATGGGACTGACTCTTGTCCCGCAGGGTTTTCTTTTAATGAGGATTATAGATAGCATGTATAATTAAATTGCTTGGCTCATGGTTGGGTACTAAATAAGTGTCAGTTACCAATATGATTTTGGGGAAAATCATACAGCATCTGTAGTCAAGCTGAAATGATCCCCCTAAAGCAAGATGAAGAGGAACCTGAATCCATTTTCTCAGCCAATCTTTATAGCTCAGAGTGCTTTTCATTGGAAATACAAATACATTTGTGTTTTCTAGAGTTAATAATTTTAACTTGAAAGATCTTCTGAAAGGTTGGCATTTGGGTAAATTTCAAATTATAAGTTTTGTTGGAGGATTATGAAGCAAATGTTATTTCTTCAGTATTTTCTTATCAAGCATGACTGTACTCTGTCCCAGGTTCCCGTCATTGCTGTCCCATCTGTGGGTTTAATGACTATTTATTGAGTGATTATTATGTGTTGGGCACTTTTCTAAGTACTGGATTTTTTTTTAAGTACTGGATTTTTGACCCTCTTCAATAGGCATAGAAAGTTTCAATAACTCACCAAAGGTCAACACATTGAAACTGAGGGAGTAGGATGCAAACTCCAGCAGAAGGATACTAGAATCTAGATCTCGGCCGTGACAGTGGACTGCCCATTCCCACAAGGGTCCACTCTCAGATATTGGCTAATGCCAATGGAAAATGGAAACTCTTCTCAGTATGTTCATATTTTCACAGGGAATTCTTGGGGGTCAGCAAAGCACCACAGGATTAAGTTCCAACAGTGAAATTATAGGAAATGGGGTTGGTTATTAGCAGTCATGTTTTTTCTCCTGAACACCCCTTTGGGGCATGTCTGCAAATGGCAGTTCTAGCACTGGTGGTCCAAGAACCTCCAGGATCCCTCACTGGCAAGACAGGAGCAAATTCCAGGATTTCTGGGAATGAGGGGGTTACCTTGAAAGCAGAAGTAGTTGATAGTTGAAAGGGTCTTCAGACACTCTGTAGCTCAAACTTCTTTCCAGTACAAGATTCACTGAGATTGGCCAGGAAGGCTACAGCATTCTGTTCTCTGCTTGAACACTGCCTCTGACAGACAGCTCACCATAGCTGCTGTGCTGTTGCTGGACAGCTCCAGTTGTTAGAAATTTTTTTCTTCTCTTGACTCAAAATCTGCCTCCTCCTAACACCCACCAATATGTTCCAGTTTTCCTGATAGAACAAATTTATTTCTTCTTTTGGATGATAAAATGGTGGGGTGAGAGTGTGCTACTGTTGGCATCTGATGCAGCGTTGGCAGGAACACCCTAACTTCCAGCCACTCATTCACCCCACTTCCTTAGAGCTCTGTGGGTTTCTACATTTGTACCCCTTTCTCTCCAGGGAAGAGGTGCCCATGCCTTGGATCCCAGATCCCTTCCACCTACTTCCTTGGGGATCTTCATCTACCAGTTATCTCCTTTCTTATCTCACTTGGCTCATTGCAGTCAGCATTGAAATATATATTTTCCCATCTTAATAACAAAAATAAAACTCTCCATGGTGTCCTCAGCCCACCCTCCTTGGTTTTTCTTTCCCTACAGCCAAACTTCTCAAAAGAGTTGTATCCATTCATTCTTCCAATTCCTCACTTTCCAGTCTCTCCTCAGCCCACCTTAAACTAGCATCACTCTCACTCATTCTCTGCAGCAAAAAGCTAGCCAGATGAGGGTCTCCTAAGATCTCTTTGTCATTAAATCCTGTAGACCATTTTCAAAGTCTAATATTATGTGATCTTGTGTTATGTGACACCATGGGCCATTCTTCATTGGGATTTCCCAACATGTCTGTGTGTGTACCTTCTTTGTGTCTCCCCACTGCTTACTTATCACTTTCAGAAACTGTATTCCAAGGTATGAAGTCTTGGGTGCATCAGAGTTCTCTCCTTGGATCTCCCCTGATTTGGAGCATTCATACTCAGTCACACACCTTTGATCCCACCTGTGCTTAAAAACTCCAACATTTTTTTGGGCATCTGGGTGGCTCAGTTGTTTAAGCAACTGCTTTTGGTTCAGGTCATGATTCTGGAGTCCCGGGATTGGGTCCCACATCAGGCTCCCTGCTCGGTGGAGAGTCTGCTTCTCCCTCTGACCTCTCCCCTCTCCTGCTCTCACTTTCTCTCTCTCTCTCTCTCTCTCTCTCTCAAAGAAATAAATAAAATCTTTTTTAAAAATCTCCAGCATTTTTATATTGAGTTCAGATGTATCTCTGGACTTCCTGATCTATATCCAACTGCCCACTTAAAGTTTCCAGATAAGTCTCCAAACTCTATACACAGAAAATTGAATTTGACATCTTTTTCCCTCAAATTGGCTTCTTCTCTGGTGTTCCAACTCAGTATTTGCCATCATGCCAGGTATTGTCCAGCCAGAAATATAAAAATATTATATATATATGAAACCAGGGGTTATCTTTGACATTCACTTCTTTATTTCTCCACATAAGGCACAACTTCCATGTCGACATCTTATTTATCCTAGTGCCTAAATATTTCTTAAAACCACCATCTTCTCCCTCGTTCCTCTTTTACTACTCTTATCTAGTCTATTATATTTTGCCTAGGTTAATATAGCAACCTCTAACAAGTTTTCTATTTCTTCTTCCATTCCTTGCATTGAGGTCAGTGTGACTTTCCTAGTGGTCCAATGTGTTGGCATTCCTCCTCTACTTAAAACCCTTGAATGGCCCCCATATGGGTTTGTGTTCTGTGATCTTGAGGTATTGATGGGCTGGGCTGTGGGCAGAGGATCTCTGTTGACAGATCGGTTCACTGAGGTTGGGAAGTGTTGCTGAACATGAACAGATTAAGAATGGGTTTGCCTGTGAAGGCATAAATTGGGTCTATGTGACCAGGAGAGCAATGAGAAGGAGCTGCGCATGGACAGATCACAGGCAGGACTCTGGGGGCCTGGGCTGCTGTGTCCACTGAGGCAGCATTTGCTACAGTGCCAGTGCCTTGATCCAGTTGTAGCTACTGCTGCCCTCATTTATCTGAGAGCAGTTTCGTACTTTATTAGCCTGTTTGGACTATCTGATGCTGGCAGATTGAATTCTGAGCCTCACATAGGCTCCATCCTTGTTCTTTCAGAATTCTCCAGAGTTTAAGAGAAGGTAACCCCACAGTTTTGGGGGATGGTTTGGGGCTTGGTAAGGAAGTATGGGAAATGTTTCCTTTTTGTCTTTAGGGCTCATGTCATGAGAATCTTTTTGGTTCAGGACTCGAATGCTCTAATAGTTTTGACGAGAGCCTTATTATGGCTCCCATTTGGTTCTCTTTGGTTGTGGACTACGCTGGCAGAAGGTGTGTCAGCTTCATCCTGCCCCACATTGGGTTTCTTCCTCACACAGCTGTGAAATGGTGTGATGAAGCGTTACCAAGCATCTGCTGAGAGATCTCTCCCTGGCACCTCTCAGGGACTTGCTCCATCTGGGGAACCTCAGGAAAGGAAAAGGAGAACAATCACTGAGATGTGCTGTCCAATGTCACCTTCCTCGGGAAACTACTGCGGGCTCTGTTCAATAGCCAGCCCTTCCATACTTCTCTTCTAAGCTGCTCTTCCCTTAGGTATCAGGGTCCTTCCTCTGGAAGTTTCCAGGGGAGATAGAAATGGGACTGGAGAAAAATCAAACTCTGGTTCTAGTCAGCATGAAAAATAAGTGAGCTTTTTGGGGGGAACTGCAGACTGCATAGAATTCAGGGGCAAATCCCAGGTATTTTAAAGATATTCTAAGGAAAATAAATTCAAATTTAGCATTTTGTCTCCTAGGCTCAGTCAGAAAATATGTTTCTGCCTCCTGGGGAAAGAAACATTTTTCTTGCTGGCATAGTAATGGTGAAGATATTATTATCCTTTTAGGTGGGCACAAAAAGCCAGGAACTGTTTGGGGGGTTGGGGATAGCAAACTCATTTTCTTGAAGACTAGACTCATTCCCTTAAGTTAGCAGGCTCTGGAGGTTCGATTTCTTCAAGACTCTTTATGTTCAAGAGAAGTGAAAGACATTCATTAGTTCCACTTGAATATTTGATCATGGCAAAGCACAGAATGGAAAGTGAGCTAGATCAAACTTAAAGTGAGGCTGTCCTCTGAGATGAGAGTTTAGGATTGTGCGAGAGTTGCTGACACTTGTCCAGCAGGCAGAGGAAGCCAGCCTGGGAGAGAAGAAGTTCTTAGAAAACATGCCAAAGTCTTTGCTAGGTATCCACTTGGGCCTCGAGCTTGGATCCTGAGCTTCCCCGTGTTATTAAGAGTGGGAGCTGGAGAGAAGGGTTTTCAGTCCATAGTATATTGGGTGCTGAGGAGAGGGAAGTGGGGAAGGAGCACATCTGTTAGTGGCTAAAACAATCGGCACCTGCTACCGCAGCTTTCTGCAGAGCTCCTTACCCCTGCTCTACAAGCTGACAGTTCCTAAGCAGAGGAATCCAAACAGGAGTCCTGGGAAGAAGAGCTGGAGAAAGGCCCAGGCTTGCATAAAACCCTCCATGTTTTGTGACACCACTCGAGGGAAATTTTCTAACTTGAGGAACGTTTGCCACCAATGTTCCCTTGGAAGTTTTCAGCATGATGGACACCATATTGAGTGGGTGCTGCTTGCTTGGGGCCGGCTGCTTGGTTTTCAAAACTGGGGGACAAAGAGATTACTCTGGAGATTTGCAGAGGGAAGCTTGTCATGATTGTCAGCATACTCGGATAGTTCCATACAACTCATGTTTTTCCAAATGTGTAAAGGAAACTTTTAGTACAAAGGTAGCTAATGTTAAAGAGTGGCATGGCTTGGGGTGGGTCACTGGCCAAGCTTTCCACTTCCTAACAGTGTGACATGGGACATGTAATCTTTCTAAGCCTCAGTTATCTCTATATAAAATGGAGATATGGCCCATCTCAGAGCACCACGGTAAGGATCCAGTGATGATACAGGGAGGGAACCCAAGTAGTGTTGGGAACACAGCAGGCATATAATAATCACTAGCTATGTGAGAAGTTAGTCTGGGGTCTCCTAAATGCTGCAGGTCAGGAAGAAGTTACAGCCTATGTATTATTGAATGTATTGGTTGGGAATTTTGACTCTGGATTCAAACATAGTTGGGTTCAAATCCCAGGTTCATTACTTAGTAGCTATGTGATCTTCAGCAGATCCCTTAACTTCTGTAAGCCTCAGTTTTTCATCTGTAGAGTAGGATAAGATACCATGGACAACCATAGAAGGCTTTGCAGAGTGCTTTACCCCAAGAAGCGCTCTTCAAATTTAAATATATACATATGTATTTTTAAAGATTTTATTTATTTATTTGACAGACAGAGATCACAAGTGGGCAGAGAGGCAGGCAGAGAGAGAGGGGGAAGCAGGCTCCCTGCTGAGCAGAGAGCCTGATGCAGGACTCGATCCCAGGACCCTGGGATCATGACCTGAGCAGAATGCAGAGGCTTTAACCCACGGAGCCACCCAGGTGCCCCCAAATTTAAATTTTTAATACTGTTATTTTGCAATCATTACTTAAATGGCTACGTTCTGTTCTGAGTTAGCTTTGCCTCACGGAAAGAGGAAAAATACGATATAGCTGTATCAGTTAATTGAATGTACTTGCTTCCAGGAACTTTTTCCCCCCAGGTTGATGTTTTTTCTTTTAAATCTCACCCAATTTAACAGAGACATTTTCTAGACTTCAAACTTTTCTTTTGTTAACTCAGTTAGTTTAATCTGGGTGGACCAGTTTTAAATTGAATGGTAATCCCCTAATTTCTACACCTCTCCCTGCAGGGGCAGGGGAATGAATGGATCCACTTGGTAATTAGCCTTGGGAAGTCCTAACCTTCTGCTATTGTTCCTGGGATTTGGGGCCCGGTAGATGTAGAATCAAAATTTAAGTCAACCAAAGAATTGGTGTGAATGGCTGAGGATCTGAAGCACATCATAGCTGGTCTAGGAAGAACCTTGGAAAGAAGGCAAGCTTCCTCTGTACCTATTTTTTTGAGTATTTGAGTACTTTTGTACTCAAAAGTATCTACTTGGTACTTTACCATTCAATTCTCCAAGGGTATGAAAGGTGTTAGGTTTCTGCCATAGGCCTCCTGATGAGGTTTCTCCCAGTGCAGAGGCTGGCTGTCCCTCCAGGACTGGGGAGAATCACAGGTTTAAGTGGTTCCCCTTGCCTGCCCTGGGTCACATTTGGGCAATGAGAAGGAAGTTATTACTTATGCTTCAGGCCCAGAGATGCATGCCTGTTAGAGCTCTGGAGCAGGAAGGATGGTTGGTGGGGGTCCTCTCTCACATCTGGTGTGTCTACTACCAAGAAATCCAACACATACTCAGGCATCGCTCTACTGTTGTATAGTAGTGCGTCCTAGCTATGGGGGCCCCAAATGAGGGAGTATTTTAGCCTCTATCTCTGGGTGACCATTCGGTCTTGGAATTATTTCCTAGGGAATTTGAATTCCCTAGGAGACCTTGCATTAGCTCTTGAAAAATCCCTATGCCTCTCCTGACAGTGAAGAACCAGGAGCCAGTCAAGGTTGCCAAATAATAAGAGGTAAGAAAATATCAGGATGGCCTCTCTCTTCTCAATTATTCTCTTAGCCAAGGCATCTTTAGTGAAGCAATGATTCCCTAACTGACTCACAAAACATTAATCCTATGATTCATCAAAAGAGGTCGTGGGATGAACACATTTGGGAAATGCTGATGCATGCTATTCCCCCTTGCAGAAGCTAGTTGTAGAACTTTGTGTGTTTGGGGAGGGAAGCTGCTTCTAGGGGCAGAATTATGTGGTCTCTGCTATTTTGTTGTGTCTTTCCTGGGCCCAAGAAGGTGAGACTTACAGGGTGGTGGGAGAAGCACTTCTGAGTCTTCCCTGGAGGGCAGCTTCCTGGGGACTTATCGATGTTTATAAAATAAGTGCCATGCTGTCCTGCCTTGCCTAGGAGTTATTACCTGGTGGTTTATCTTGCTCCTAAGCAGAGAAAAGTAGAGATTTAAAGTGGAACAGTGTGGGCAGCATATGCACATATAGACAAATGTATGCACAATGTATATATGTCTTGTCTTTGGGAAGCAAGACACTGAAATAGTCTATGAGCTTCTTACTATGAGGGGGAGGGGGAGAAGTTGAACTAAATTGAATTCGTTGTTTAGAACCCTAAGCAAATTTGAGCTGTTCTTCCATTGCAATCACATGTATATTTCATCAGCTGTGTATTTGCGACAAGACTGGAATGCATTTTGTTACTTCCTCTGGAAAGCAATTATTACCTTTATAATAGGGTCTCTCTAGCACCCCCCTTTGTCACATCAGTTCAGCCCACAGCCACCATCCAGTCAAAGGAAATTTCTAGCTACAAAGCAGAGTTATTTATTTTTTTTCCAAAGTAATATACAGCATATGTAAATGACAGGTTTGCAGATGCAGGTAATGCTGATAAATTCTTGGGCTTGGAAAATGTACCTTCTCGGGGAGTTGGAGACAGTCTAAACCAAACCTCTGCAGAGGCCCCAAATCACATATAGACCCACTCATTTCACCTAATAGACAAGGTACAGGTTGTTGCCAGGAATTTGAGCTTCTATGAAATAAGCCTCTTGACTTCTTAATTTTAGCGTGAGACAGTTGCAACTGCCAAGATATACTTTCATAAAAGCCCTGAGCTGCATGGGACTTTAAAGACAAGGTGAAAGTGGCAGCCGCCAGCCCTGGTTTCGATTCCCTCTGAGCAAGTGGATGTTTTTGACAGGGGCCTAGGAAGATGGGAAGTGTTGTAATTCAGACCACCTGGCCTGGGGCTGGGAGGCATGTAATAGGCAGCTGTGATGCCACTCCAGTTATAATGGTATAGCTGGGAAAAGGACCCATTTGGGCTAGAGGATAAGGCAACAAAATATTGAATGAGTCTCTTCTAAGGGCGGGGCCACAAGCCAGGCACTTTACATGTATTAACCCCTTTAATTCTCAGCGGAGTCCCCTGGGATTGGAATTACCGTCACTATAGGATGTCCATAAAGTTCTGGAAGTCCAGTTTGACTATATATAATGTCATTAAGGACATTTTCCATCTGCAAAGCAATATTTTTTTTTCTAATCGTATGGATCTCTGTATTTTACAGAAGGATAAAGTGGAATTTAGCTGGTAATGGGGTTGCTGGGATTGAAACCCAGGTTTACCTGATTCCCAAGGTCAGGTTCTCTCAGGTGCAGCCCACAGCCATTGAGCGGGAGTTCGATGTGCCCAGCAGATGGCACAGCATTCTACAAATGGGAACGGGGGAGGAGGAAGTCAAGACAAGACAGCCAAGGCAGGGTAAGCAGCAAGGGTCACAGCTGTAGGAAAACAGTTCTGGAGGCCGGGTGTCAGAAGTCCTCTGTGGCAGCCCCAGGAAGCAGGTGATGTTGAAGCCATCTGTTTGCTTGGACCTGGGAGGAGAGGGTGAGAGATCAGAGGCCTTCGGGAAAAGCCAACCCACCAGGAATGACTGCAGAGGGACAGAAAGGGAACAAGCCCTTTCTGGCAGTAGCAGGGCTGGACAGCCAGAGGAGGGTCCTCTGTGGTCACACACAGTAATTGCGGTGCAGGGCTGGAGGGGGGGAAAGAGGGGAAGCCACCAGAATGGGTAAAGGGACCCTGAGTTAAGACTTACGAGTAAATAAAGGTGAGAGAGAGTTGGCTGCTTTTTATCCCAGGGAAGAAGGGGGAGGAGAATGCCTTCAGAATATTCTGCTTGGAATAGAAAAATGAAATTCTGAGATCCCCTGAGAGCACCTGGAAAACTCCATGCAGATTTGGAACCGGGGAGTTGGCACAGGTCAGGTCCCCTGCGTGGTCGGAGCCATCGTATGCTGCCTGCAGCATCTTATCTGTCACCGCTCTCTGAGTTTGGGGGCTTTGAAACACCCAACCACTGTTTTCTTTTTTGAAAAGAATTAGCCGAAGGGAGTCTGAATGTTGCCTTCTCTTGGAGGCCTCCTGGGATCCCAGAGGAGCTGCTCTCTCCCTGAGGCTCCGTTGCAAACCAAAGCCCATGGCCAAAGCGAGAGTGTCTCAGAGCCCCTGGCCCCAGAGCTTGGGGGCCTCCGCGGAAGACAGCCCTTTGCCAAGGCCAGGAAAATGGGGAAGGCCCGTTCGGTCTTTTCCTTCCTTGATTTGAGGATGCTGTGGTTAGAAGGCAGTTTCTGGTTCAAGCAGGGAGAGTGATCCTCCGAGAACAGAGCAAGGCTGTGCCTGGTGGTCGGTTTAAATTGGTGTCGAGGGGCAGGACCCTTATCAATCCCCAGGTCGTTTTTTTCCCTCCTCTTCTTCACTGCACTTCCCGCAGTTTCAAATCACATAGCTACTTTTCTTTTTTTTTCTTTTTTCTTTTTTTTAAAGATTTGATTTATTTATTTGACAGAGATAGAGATCACAAGTAGGCAGAGAGGCAGACAGAGAGAGAGAGGGAAGCAGGCTCCCCACAGAGCAGAGAGCCCGATGCGGGGCTTGATCCCATGACCCTGAGATCCCGACCTGAGCCGAAGGCAGCGGCTTAATCCACTGAGCCACCCAGGCGCCCCACATAGCTACTTTTCTAACAACCTGTTTATTATCGTCTTCCACGAGGACAGGTGCTGCATCTGTGTTGCTCGATGCTGTTTTCCCAGGTTCTAGCACAAAAGCACACGAGAGACATTTGGGGAAGGCGGGAGCGAATGAGCACCCGGCCTGGGGAGGACTCAGTTGGCGCTTAGAACAGGCCACGGGATGCCCCCCTCCCCGTGTCCTTCCACAGAAGGACAGGCGGTGCCGAAGAGGCCTTTGGGGTGTGTGGCACATGCATGGGGAAACCAGGCAGCAGGTGTAGGCAGGAGTGCAGAGGAGAGGGAGGTCCCTGAGGACTGGGGTGGTCAGGGAAGTCTCCACGGAGGTGACAACGGGCTCAGGTATGCTCTTAACATAGGGGATCTGATAGCCTGAGGGAAGGCGAGTCACAGCTGTGGAGCAGGAAAGTACACAGGGACGTCAGTGCTGCTGGCTCCAGCTGCCAGGGGCTTGAAACCTGTCTTGGAGATGATGGGAAGTTTCTGAGGAAGGCAGGCAAAAAGCACTTGTTTTAATGGTACACAACAACCCTGAAGACAGCAGTAATAATAACACTCACTGAGATCTTCCTAGACATCAAGTCCTAATCTAAACATTTTACCTTAATTAATTCTCCTAACTCAAGATCAAGCCTGTGAGTTAGAAATGATTCCCTCCATTTTCTAAAAATGGAAACTGAGGCCCGGAGAAGTTAGGCCAGTCAGTGTAGAGTGTACCTGTCTCAGACCCAATGTCATTGCTGTCGTACAACCTGTCTCCCTCTTCATGCTTCACGGGGATTGCATTTAATGACTCCTCCCATCCTCTCAATCAGGCCCTCATTTGGGTGATGCTATTTCTTTAATTTTTTTTTTTTATCCTGGCCACTGCCATTTTTGACATTTATTCACTATCATATCCTCAGGGGGACCCTTAATAGAGTCTCGTTGGGGTCCTGGAAGCAGAAGTCAGTGAGGTGGGCAGAGTTTGGAATCTGAGGGGCCTGGTTTCCAGTCCCTCTTTCCTAGCCGTGGGGTCTCACGGACAGTGGCCTGATCCTTACCGTGCTGTGGATTAGCTCCCTGCACAGAGCAGAGGCTGAGCCCTGAGAGAAGAACCTGGGAGGCCCCCAGCCCAGGGCTCTGGCTGTGCACTGGTTGAGACTGAACCAGAGGACAGCTCTTTTAGTCACTGGGTTCGAGGTGGTGAAGGAGGGTCAGTTTACGTGCCTTGCTTTCTTGTACAACGTGCACGCTTCCGGGGAACCGTCGAGAAGAGGAAAACGCACAGCCTGGAATGCTATCGCGCTGTTGCTTGACCTCCACGGAGCCGAATGGCGGAGTGCAGAGCCACAGAGAGCTCTCCACGCCACCAGGGGCTGGAGATGAGGGTGTGGTGTGTGTGGCAGGAGCGAAGGATGGATGTTCAAGGAAAAAATGTTGCTGTGGTTACAGCCTAGAAAAATAAAAACTCTGCGTGCCAAACAGAAGCCTCTTAAAATTTAGTTGGAATTTATAAGCCGATGAAACAGGTGTTCTTGGAATTTAATTAAACACTGAAACACTATTCAAATCTGGTGAGGAGTTGCCAACAAACGCATTTGTACTGCTTGGGGACATGAGAGCTGGAAAGTTCCGGGCTCTTAGGTTGTGACCTAAGAGCACTCTGCTTGTACTCACAAGATTGCTGTATCCTGAGTGTGACTTTTACTTCAAGTGTGCAAATAGTGCAGCACCAGGACTCGGGTGATGAGGACCAAGCACACCCCTCAGGAGCAAAATGTGAGGGGGTGTCAAGACCCAAAGATCTTGGGTCTTGAGAAATAAATAATTAAAAAAAATAATTATTTTGGGGTACCTGGGTGGCTCAGTTGGTTAAGCATCTGTCTGCAATAAGGTCATGATCTCAGAGTCCTGAGACGGAGGCCCACATCGAACTCCTTACTCAGTGGGGAGCCTGCTTCTCCCTCTGCCTGCTGCTACCCTTCTTGTGCTCTCTCTCTGACAAATAAATAAAATCTTTAAAAAATATTTTATTAGCATACAATGTTATTTCAGTTTCAGGTGTACAATATAATGATTCAGCAATTCTATACATTATTCAGGGCTGATTATGTCCCTACCCCATCCCCTATTTTACCCATCCCCCCACCTCCCCTCAGGCAACCATCAGTTTGTTCTTTATATTTAAGAGTCTATTTTTGTGTTTGTCTCTTATTTCTTTGTTCATTTGTCTTGTTTCTTAAATTCCACATAAGACTGAAATCATGTGGTATTCGTCTTTCTCTGACTTATTTCCCGTAGCATTATACTCTCTAGATCCATCCATGTTGTTGCAAATGGCAATGTTTCAGTCTTTTTATGGCTGAATAATATTTCATTGTCTATATACACCACAACTTCTTTATCCATTTTTCTGTCGATGGACACCTGAGCTCCTTCCATATCTTGGCTATTATAAATAATGCTCCAATAAGCAAGGTGTGTATGTCTTTTCAAATTAGTATTTTTGTTTTCTTTGAGTGAATACTTAGTAGTGGAATTGTTGGATCCTGTGGTAATTCTATTTTTAATTTTTTGAGGAGCCTCCATTCTGTTTTTCACAGTGGCTGCCCCAGCTTTCATTCAATCCCACCATCAGTGCAAAGAGCACCACATCTCATCAACATTTGTTATTTCTTGTATTTTTTACTTTAGCTACTCTGACAGATACAAGGTGATATCTCACTGTGGTTTTGGTTTGTATTTCCCTGATGAGGAGTGATGTTGAACATCTTTTCATGGGTCTGTTGGCCATCTGGATGTCTTCCTTGGAAAAATGTCTATTTGTGTCTTCCAAGAATTTTTTTAATGAATTATTATTATTGTTTTGGTGTTGAGTTGTGTAGGATAAATAATATTTTGGTGAGATATTTTTAAAAACCTAGAAGAATGAAAAAAATCTGTGATAAATAAAATATTAGGTAATTTTAAGTAGAGACAAAATCTGAATGCACCAAGCCACCCCTTAAACTCAGCTTTCAAATTCCTATATTTAGGTGGAATGGGACAGTCTTTTTAGCTATTTGGAGTTTAGAGAGCAGTGATGGCTTCCAGACTTTTCCATAGTCTCCTGTCAGAGGAACGGTTCCTCCCTCCTTCCCTCTCAGTCAGCAGACTTACAGAGCACCAACCCTGTGATGCTTGCTCTATATCGGGGTCCTCTATGCTGAGTGGCAAATATTCACAAGGGTTAGACAGAATCACCTGAAAGGTGTGAGAGGAGCCAATGAGAGAGAGCCTGGTGCAAAGCAGTATAAAGGGATGAAAAGGGTTGAAAGGCATCTCTCCTGAGTCTCCTGCAGCCAGAGGGGCTTTGGAGTGACTCACAAGGCTCCCAATGACAGTCATAGATGAGGCACGTTTCATTCTTCCAGAGTCTCCCAGGATTAACTTATTGCATATCCTGATTTAATTGTCTGCCCCTGTCATGCTGTCTCCTAGTCATAGACATATTAGCAACAGGTATAATCTTATTGTTTTATTATTAGACACTGATCATGGGTAATGCACTTTGTTTATATCAGCTTTATGAACTCAGAACATGAACTATATAGTACATGATGCTGGGGACTTTATAAGCTGTTCTCAGCTGGCCAGCACTCCACATATGTGATTGGGACAGTCTGGCTTTGCTGAGTTCTGATGGGCTGAGCTTTCTTACAGGTCAGCTGGTAGGGATAGGCCAGCCAGCTATGAGAATGGCTCTTGCAGGGAAGTCATGTTTTTTAGACTTTATATCTAAAGAATTCTTGTTACTTAAAAAAAACAACTTGTTTTTTAAGAAAGGAGGGGGTAGCCAGGTGATGGGTATTAAGATTAAGGAGGGCACATGTGGTGATGGACACTGGGTGTCATATACAATTCATGAATTGTTGAACGCTACATAAAAAAACTAATCATGTATTTTATGTTGGCTAATTGAACATAATAAAAAAAATTTAAAAACTTTTTTATTGCAGCCTAGTATGCCCATTCAGAAAAACGCACAAATCATAGATGTACAGTTTGATGGATTTTACTAATTCAACATGCTCAGGAAACCAGCATTCAGATCAGGAAATGTAGCAACGCTAGCATCTCAGAAGTCCCTCCTGCCCCTGTCATACCCCTCCCTGTCACTGTGGCTTCCCTTCCCTAAGAGTAATGCCTATCCTGACTTCTAGAAGTATAAACTAAACTTGCCAACTTTGTGTTTTATGTAAATGAAATCATAAGGAAACTCTTCCTTTGCGTCTGGCTTGTTTTGCTCAACATATCTCTGTAAGATTGATCCATGTTGTTGTTACTTGTAAATCTTTTACTTCCGTTGCTCTTTGGTGTTTCAGAGCACAGCCGTCTCACGGCTTACGTCTCCATTCTGCTATTGACGGATGTTTGCTTAGTTTCTACTTTGGGGTTATTAAAAATGGTGCTGCTGACAGATGTATAGAGCCATGGAATAGAATAAGAAGCTCAGAAACAAACTTTTACATCTATGGCCAAATGATTTGCATCAAGAGTACCAAGACTATTCAGTGGGAAAAGGATAGTCTTTTTGACCAATGGTGTTGGCAGCACTAGATATTCACATAGAAAATAATAGAGTCGGACTCTAACCTTACGTCATGTACAAAAATGAATTCAAAGTGGATTAAAGACCTAAATATATGAACTAAAACTATAGAATACTTTGAAGAAAAAAAAAGGGGGGGACTTCAGAACAGTAGATTTGGCAATGATTTCTTGGATATGACCCTCAAAGCATAGGCAACAGGAGAAAGAAGAGATAAACTGGAGTAAATTAAAACTTTTGGGTAACAAAAGACACTATGAGGGGCACCTGGGTGGCTCAGTGGGTTGAGGCCTCTGCCTTCGGCTCAGGTCATGATCTTGGGGTCCTGGGATTGAGCCCCACATCCGGCTCTCTGCTCGGCGGGAAGCCTGCTTCCTCCTCCTCTCTCTCTGTCTGCCTCTCTGCCTGCTTGTGATCTCTGTCTCTCAAATAAATAAATAAAAGTCTTTAAAAAAAAAGACACTATGAACAGTGTGAAAAGACAACACATGGGATGGAAGAAAATAGTTGTAAATTACATGTCTGATAAGGGTTAATATCTAAATATCCAAAATATATGAAAACTGCCTACAGCTCAACCATAAAAAACCAAACAACTCAATTAAAAGATGGACAAAGGGCTTGAATAGACATTTCATCAAAGAAGGTAGACAAATGGCCAATAAGCACATAAAAGATGTTTAGCATCACCAATCATTAGGGAAATGCAAATCAAAAGTGCAATAAGATACCACTTCACACTCATTTAGATGATGATGATGATGGTAAAACTGAAAATAGCAAGTGTTGGCTGGAGGGTGGAGAAACTAGAATACTTTTTATGATGGGAAGGTGGAAGCAGCCCAGGGGTCCATGGATGGGTGAACGGGTAAAGACAGTGTCGCAGATACATACAATGAAATATGATTCAGCCTTAAAAAGGAAGGAGAATCTGACATATAACATGGATGACATGGATGCACCTTTAAGACATTGTGCTGAGTGAAGACAGCCAGTCACAAAAGGATAAATACTGTGTGGTTTCCATTTATGTGAGGTACTGAAAATAGTCAGATCCAGAAGTAGAATGGTGGCTTCCAGAAGCTAGGGGAGGAAGGGAGCTAGGGGAGTTAGTGTTGGACGGGTTTGAAATTTCAGTTTGGGAAGATGGGAAAATGTTATGGAGATGAATGCTGCCAAGAGTTGCACAATAATGTGAAGATGTTTCATGTCATTGAATTGTGCATTTAAAAATGGATAACAGGGGCGCCTGGGTGGCTCAGTCTTTAAGCGTCTGCCTTTGGCTCAGGTCATGATCTCAGGGTCCTGGGATGGAGCCCTGCATTGGGCTCCCTGGTCCGTGGGACCTGGTCCTGCATCTCCTTCACCCGCTCCCCCTGCTTGTGTTCCCTCTCTTGCTGTGTCTCTTTCTGTTAAATAAATAAATAAAATCTTAAAAAATTAAGAATGGATAACATAAGCCAATTTTATGTAACATATATTCTACCACCATTTAATAAAAGTAAAAAATAATGGTGCTCAGGGTGACTATTTCCAGGCCGCTGATACAGGTTTCTACTGTAAAACAGTAGAACACTGAAAGGTTAAGGACACTCTGCCTCAGGAAATTTTATTTTTTATTTTTATTTTTTTAAGATTTTATGTATTTATTTGACAGAGATCACAAGCAGGCAGAGAGGCAGGCAGAGAGAGAGGGGGATGCAGGCTCCCTGCTGAGCGGAGAGCCCGATGCAGGGCTCGATCCCAGGACCCTGGGATCATGACCTGAGCTGAAGGCAGAGGCTTTAACCCATTGAACCACCCAGGTGCCCCTAAGTTGGGGATCTTGATGAGATTATCCAAGTGGACCCCAAATGGAATCACAAATGTCCTTATAAGAGGGAAGCAAGGAGGAATTTGAACACAGAAGACCAAGTGAAAATGGAAGCAAGATTCTGTGCTGCTGGCTTCAAAGCTGGAGGAAGAAGCCAGGATCCAAGGAAAGTAGGCTGCCTCCCAAAGCGGGGAACAGAATCTCCCCTAGGGTCCCCAGAAGGAGCCAGCCCTCCCAGCACCTTGACATTAGCCCACTGAAACTGACTCTGACTTCTGACCTCTAGAAATTGAGAGGGTACATTTGCATTATTTTAGGCCACTAAGTTCATGGTGATTTGTTAGGGCAGCAAGAGGAAACAATGAACTCTGTGAGCTTCTTGAATTATCCACCTGTGGGGAACAGGGGGAGCCGGATTTACCAGGACTGCTGGTGAATGGGGTGTACTGAAGACTGTTTTGGATACAAAGCGTGAAAGGCATCACTAGATTCTGGGTCTGGTTTTGTGAAGAGCCTAAACCAAACCCTGAGAGCCATCTGGTGATGGCGGTACTCTTGCTATTCTCCCGGGAGCAGGTCTGCTGGGAGCCAGGGGATTTCTGGGCCCAGGTTTGGAGACCTAGGCTCTGTTCTTGGCTGGGTGATCTTGGGCAGTTCCGGTCACCTGTCGGGCTGAGATTTCTTCCTTTGTCCAAGCCCCCTGTGAGGTTTGGATGACCAGGAGTGTCTTGTGCCATCTGTCCTCTTGCTGGGCAATGTTCTGTTGCCCAAGCCTTTTTTGTCTCTTAAATCCATCAACATCTGTGTCCATGGCTGTCTCTGGGGTGAAAGTCACTTTCACTTCCCACATGTTTTACTGCACTTGTTTTCTATTTTCTGTTTCCTCTCTTGTCCCTGATTCATTATGTACAAAGCAGTCGAACTGACATTTTAAAACACGGTTCTATTCAAGCCACCCCAGACTTCAGACTCCTGAGTGGCTTCGCATAAAGGTCCCTGAGCTTGTAGGCCCTCCACTGTCTCGCTCTGCCTCCCCACTGTCACCACAAGGCTGTTCTGTCTCCTGTTCCATGGGCCTCACATGGCTCCCTCCTGCCTCCTGGCCTTGACTCTGGTTGTCTGCTCTTCCTGGAATGCTCCTGAAGCTCCTCTTTCTCCAGTTAACTCCTACTCATCTTTTATAGCTACGTGTCACTTCCCAGGAAAGCATTTTGTTACTTCCCAGGTTCGGTGGGAGCCCCTGTTACAGCTCCAGTAGCCCCCCTGTACTCCGCACCCCCTGCACTTACTCCAGAATGGGGTTCTGTGTCTGCGCCATCAGGTAAGCCCCCAACTGCACGCTCGGTGAGGGACTGTGTCTGCTGAGAACCGGGTTATCGGTGAAGCAAACGCAGCCTGGCACCTAGTAGATGCTCCATACATATTTGATGAATGAGTAGATGCATTAAGGAGTGACTCACTCTCTTCTGTTGCTGCCACTTTGCCCAGCACCCGGCTCCCACCCAGTAGTAGAAATGTTAATCTTAACTCTCGGTGACATCAACAAATGAGATGAAACTGCAGTATTTGGAATGTCCTCCTTCTGCCACAGCAAGCCTCTTCAAACCCATCAACAAGTGGCCTTCTCTGACCCTGTGCCCCCAGAGGCAGGGGTTAACGTCTCTGAAACCTGGATTTGAAACTGAGTGTTTTTTTTCTTAAAAGTGCTCATGCTCACAGAGTTGCTCTCTCTGAGCTTAAGATCCCTCTGTAAAAATGTTCTGTACCTGAAGAGAGGTGAAAGATTTATGCGATCAGAAGAGAAACCAGAATATTGCTATGTACCTTGTAGAGGGCTCTTCCCGCAAAGAGCCCCAAAGGCAGAGGTTTTATTTTGAGAGAGAAGGAAAATCAGAGACTCATTTGGTGCCAGAAGAGGACATACTAAGCAATCTTTTCTCTCATTGTCCTCAAGACTATTTGAAGGTATTTCTTTCTCTCCTCGTCTTGTTCTAATTGTTTCTGCCCTCAGGGGTGAGCTGGATGTCTCCTCTCCTGCAGAAAGCCTTCTGTGATAGCCTTAACCCTCAGAGATTATCCCTTTTTCCAGTTGTCAACTGAATTCAACTAGCCCCACCCAGAGTGGCCCCCAATGGATTTTTTTTTAAAAGATTTTATTTATTCATTTGTCAGAGAGAGTGAGCACAGGCAGACAGAGTGGCAGGCAGAGGCAGAGGGAGAAGCAGGCTCCCCGCCGAGCAAGGAGCCCGATGCGGGACTTGATCCCAGGATGCTGGGATCATGACCTGAGCCAAAGGCAGCCGCTCAACCAACTGAGCCACCCAGGTACCCCCCCCTCCCACCAATGGATTTTTAATGGC
>ML101752.1:21035-70327 GCA_003697995.1 Taxidea taxus jeffersonii
TTATGGCCAAGTCTTCTCTCCTCAGCTTCAGAAAAAGCAACTGTGTGGTTCAGTGGTTGCTCTGAATATCTGTCCCCCAAGGTTAGACTTCCTCATATCTACATCCCTGACTTTTTGCCTGGGGGCCTCCTAAGTGACTATATGTCAACCTTGTGTCCTAGGCCCAGGGGTATGTTTCCTACCTCAGAATCTCTTGGCTCCCCTTGACTGAGTCCTCCATTCCTGGAGCCGGTGATCCCCTGGGCAATTGCCATTCGATTTGGGCTTCAGTTCCTGAGAACCAATAGCAGTATGGTGCAGAGGTTGAATGAGGACTCAAGACTCAAACTTGTTGTAGGTTCGAATCCGACTTCCTCACCTATTTTGTGGCTTGTAGAACTCACTCGATCTCCAGTTTCACTTCTCATGTGAAGGTAATAAACACATCTAACTATTTGAAAAATCAATATAACAACAGTAACTTTTTAAGGAGAAGTTAAGTAAATAACACATTTCAAACTCTTAACCCTTCATGAATGATACATGATCATCATTTTTATTATGGACACAGCTCTTTTGCTTCGCCTTTTTTTCTGGGGAGAGCTGCTGCTTCTGCCTGAATGCCACCCACCCAGCCCCCCTGCCCTTCACCTCATGTGGCCTCAGCAGCTGGGCCAGAAGCAGTCTGAAAGGTAGCTAGTGATAAGACACAGCAGTAAGACATCTAGTCACCCAGGTAAGTCGAGTTCTCCAAGGAGGCCTTTTGGGGGCCTCTCCCTTCCCTGCTAGGGGACACGAAGCCTCCCAACTGCACACATCTGAATGACCCATTCAGGCTCAGATAAGTTGGTGGTCCACAAAATAACACCACTCAGAAGGCCTTTCTTGCAAGCCAGCCTTGTGTCCAGAGCCAGTGCTCCTGGAACCTCACTTTCATTTGCGTGTCTTCTCCCATTTCCCAGACGGAGAAGCACGTAGAAGGGTTTGAAGATCACCAGGGCCGCCCCACCAGGGGAAGAGGCGGAGGGCTGCATGAATCTTCAGATGCGACAGAGCAGGTTAATCAGCCCATGGAACGCACTTGCCAAGAGAGGGACATGTCTATCTATTTCCTGACTATCAGGAAATTCATGATTTCACTTAGAAATTAATTTCTTCCTGAGAGAGAAAAATCACCTTTGATATATTTATTTTCTCCATAAGGAAGGCAGACTTATCAAAGCTCCCCCTCCTGCTTTCCACCCCACATCTGTTGCTGCTAAGTATTTGAAAAAGCAAAAGGTGTATGTGTGGGATGTGGCCCTCCTACAGGGACGTGAAGACTGCAGCTCCACGGCCAGTGGGGTCCACCTGGCTGAGAAGAACCCACCGGGCTGAGCAGAACCCACTTGGTTGGAAAGAACTCACCTGGCTGAGGAGAACCCATCCAGCAGAACAGAACCTACCTGGATGAGCAGAACCCACCTGGCTGAGCAGAACCTACCTGGCTGAAGAGAACCCACCTGGCTGAACAGTACCCACCTGGATGAGGAGATCCCACTTGACTGAAGAGAACCCACCTGGCTGAGGAGAACCCACCTTATTGAGAAGAATACTCTTAGCTGAGGAGAACCTTCCTGGCTGAGCAGAACCCTCCTGGTTGAGGAGAACCTTCCTGCCTAAAGATAATCCACCTGGCTGAGCAGAACCCACCTGGATGAGGAGAACCCACTTGGCTGGGCAGAACCCTCCTGGCTGAGGAGAATCCACCTGGCTGAGGAAAACCCTCCTAGCTGAGGAGAACCTTCCGGGCTAAGGAGAACCCACCAGGCTGAGCAGAGCCCACCTGGATGAGGAGAACCCACCTAGCTGAGCAGAACATACCTGGATAAGGAGAACCCACCTGGTTGGGCAGAACCCTCCTGGATGAACAGAACCCACCTGGCTGAGGAGAACCTACCTTGCTGAGGAAAACCCTCCTGGCTGAGGAGAACCTTCCTGGCTAAGGAGAACCCACTTGGCTGAGCAGAACCCACCTGGCTGAGGAGAACCTTCCTGGCTGAGCAGAACCCACCTGGCTGAGCAGAACCCCCCTGGCTGAGGAGAACCCACCTGGCTGGGGAGAACCCTCCTGGCTGGGGAGAACCTTCCTGGCTGAGGAGAACCCACCTGACTGAGCAGAACCCACCTGACTGAGCAGAACCCACCTGGATGAGGAGAACCCACCTTGCTGAGGAGAACCCTCTTAGCTGAAGAGAACCTTCCTGGCTAAGGAGAACCCACCTGGCTGAGCAGAACCCTCCTGGCTGAGAACCCACCTGGCTGGGCAGAACCCACCTGGTTGGGCTAGATGGAAAGGGAAGGGGCAGCCAGGTGCTTCTTGCTCAGTTGACAAGGGAAAATCATCCTGACTGTTCCTCAGAAGAGCCCTGACAGTGAGGCAGACCAAGGCTGCTTCATTAGCCTCATCGTGCAGATGACCAGGCAGATGTGATCAGATGAATGTCGCCTTGTCCAGGCTCCTGCTGAGGCTACCACAGAGTGGGAACCAGGACCTGGGGCATAATGTTCCTTTTCCATTACTTGGAGAATTCTTTCCTTATATATCTGGCAACCTATTTATTTTTTAAATGGAAAATTTTAATTATAGGCAACAAGAAAGAGAAAGATATATTGAAGCTTCCTGTGCCCATCACCCAGATTTATCAGTTATCAGCACTCAAACATTCTTCTTTTATCTATCCCCATACATTTTGTTTTTACTGGAATAGCTTAAAGCAAATTTCAGACATCATGTCATATCACCCACAAATAATTCAATGTATATTTCTAACTAGCAAAGACTTAACAAACAACATAGTCAGTACTTCATTTTCACACCGCTCTGAATTACCAGGAATTGGTTAATATCATCTAATTCTGTCCATATTCATTTTTCTGATTTATCAAATAATTATTTTTTGGTTTGTTATTTAAAAAATATAATTGAAGACTGATAAGTTGCAAGAACAGCACAAGGAACTCTCATATACTCTTTGCCTGAATTCACCAAATGCTTCCATTTTATTTGATTTACTATTTACATACTATTTCCTGAATTATGTGAGAGTATATTGGAGATCATATCCCTTTACTTGTAAACACTTCAGCATGCATTTCCTATGGGCAAAGACATTTTCTTATATAACCGCAGTACAGTATAATTATCAAGAGTCGGAAATTTACCACTGATATAATACTATTATCTATCCTCAGCCCACATATGAAATATGGCAGTTTTCCCAATAGCTCTTTTTATGGTTATGTATTTTCTCCCAGTCCAGCTCCAATCCCGGATCACCCATTTAATTATGTCTCTGTAGTCTTTTTCACATGGAAAAGTTCCTCAATCTTTCTTTGTCTCTCTTGATCTCATCATTATTTTTAAGGGTACAGGTCAGTTATATTGTGGAATGTCTCCATGTGGGTTTGTCTAACGTTTTCTTATGATTTAAGCTATGCCTCTTTGACAGTAATAGACCAAAGCTGTGATGTTGTGTTGGTCTCAGTACATCATATCAGGAGGGTCTTGGTGAGGTCAACTTGGATATTTTGGTTAAGAATATCTCCAGGTATCTCCATTGTATAGTTAGTAAGTAATTGGTAGGGAGATTTTGGTTCTTTGAGAACTTCCTTTGTTTGCTTGCTTGCTTGTTTGTTTGTTTCTAATTAAAAATTGTGAGAGAGAGTGCGAAAGAGAGCAAGCAAATGAGCAGGAGCAAGGGGAGGGGCAGAGAGAGAGGGAAAAGCAGACTCTCTGTTAAGCAGGGAGCTGGCTGTAGGACTCAATCCTGGGACCCTGGAATCATGACCTGAGCCGAAGGCTGACACTTAACCAACTGAGCCACCCAGGAGCCCCCAGAACTTCCTTAGTTTCTGATGCAACAGGGTGTTCTAGTAGGCTTCCCTGTGTTTTCCCTGTTCCAGCTCTGGAATCAGCTTTTTCAAGTTCCTATTCTTTCTAGCAGAGAAGAGTGTTTAGAAACCGAGCTCTGGGTTCTAGGTGTGCTCACTGCCACTGTTTTATCATTGCTTCTTTGCTGTGTTAGTGGACAGAGACAGGAAATACATGTATAAGCACATGTACTTTTAGGAGACAGGAAATACATGTATATACCCTTGTACATTTATTTATAAAACTAAAATTGTTGAAAGCTTTATTAACAACTACAAATTGATACAGATGCCTCTTGTCCCATCCAGAACATTCTAGTTGTTTTTTGTTCCACATATGTATCTCCATCCTTCAATACTGAGAAAACTGGCCCTCAGTAGATCTACTAATCTGCTCAAGCCTATAATATACAGAAATTGGTTTCAGAATTGTTAATATCTATTACTGTGGAAAGAAAACCTGTCGGCTAAAGTTTAGTATTTGTTTATAGTTCTTTTTTTTTTTTTAAAGCAAAATTTATTTAGAATGACAGGTGCAGATCTTAAAAGTACGTTTGTTTAAGTTTTGGCAAATGTATACTCTCTTGTAATTCACATCCCTACTAAGATCTAGAACTTTTCCATCACCTTAGAAAGCACTCTCCTGCCCTTTTACAGTCAACCTCCCTAACAGAGACACTTTTCTTACCCTTTTCACCATAAATTAGTTTTGCCTATTCTAGAACTTCATATAAAGGGACTCATGCAATAGTCTTCGGTGTTTGGATTCCTTCATTTAGCATAGTATCTGTAAGATCCATATATTTTCTGTATATAATATTTCATTCCTGTTGTTAAGAACTAGTATTCCATTTTGTGAATATACCACAAATTGTTTATCTATTTTCCTGTTGATGGGTATTTCCCTCTCTTTCTCCTCTACTTTTTGGCTGTTATGAACACAATGACCATGAGCTTTCTTGTACACAGCTTTGTGGATATACGTTTTCATTTCTCTTGGCTCAATAACTGAGCTTATAATTTCTGGGTCATAGGGTAGGTGAATGTTTAAGTTTTACTGTTGATCTAAGAAACAAAGGCAGAGCACCTCTCTCCCTCCCTACTCTCCTCCCTCCCTCCCTCCCTTCCTCCCTCCATCCCTCCTTTCCTTCCTCCCTTCCTTCCTTCCATCCTTCCTTCCTTCTTATTTTGCCATTAGTTGCATAGGCTCTACAAAGGGTCTACATACTATTGCATTTGGGTTTTATATCTCTCTAAGACTCTCTTTCCTTTTTAGAAATGCCATTTTATTTGCCGGAGGTACATTCGGCTTGCAGAATACTCTACATTGGATTTGATTGATTACTTTCTCATGTCATTTAGCTTGCTACTCTATTCCTGGTGTTTCCTGTGAACTTGCAGCTATATCTGGAGATGGAACAGATTTAGGTTCCTTTTTTTTAAGACACAAGCATTTCATAGGTCTGTAGGTGGAACCATGTGCTCTGTACTGTAATATATCACGAGGCCTGTCATGTGTGGCTCTCCCTCTTTTAATGCTGCAAAGTTAGATTTTTGTGTTTAGGTGCTGTAAGCCTGATCTCTCCATTATAGTGTTCCCCATCAAACTTTCAGCTAATGCATTTTAGCATCCATTCATAGTTATTGCTTAAATCCATTCTTTTGGTGGGATTGCCAAATGGCGATCATCAAATTTCACCCCTCCTTCTGCCTTTTATTCCCTGGGATTTCTCTGTGTAGGAAAACTTTCCCTCAACCATCTTTTCATTACTTTGAAATAGAATTTATACATAAAAGGCCGAGTAAATGTTTGATCTTTTCACTTTATCAAATTATGGAGTAATAAGTTGGTGCCTTAGCAGCCTCCAGTGGTGATGAATGAGATTTTAATTTTTTTTTTTTAGGGTCAGAATGATCTCATGAATTTTTATATGTTTGATAGGCTTCATTCCCCAACGGTTATTATTTTTTTTTCCTCATGTGATGGTGGCTTGGACCAGCATGTGCCTGTGATTTGGCTCCTGTGACCTTCAAGCGTGACCTTGCCTGTCTTTGGTGGCTTCATTGCCTTCCCGGTACAGGCTGTCTCTGGTTCCTCTTGTGTATTTCCAGCCCCAAACTCAGAATCAGTCTTTCCTGGGAAGAGTCTTGGTGCTTTTCTGTGGGGAACCATATTTAAACAGCCCAGTCTGGGCACTAGGGTTGCTCATTGCTGCCGGTTTGTCTGGCTTCTAGACCTTTTATTTATTTGTTTGTTTATGGTTTTTTTAAGTTTTTATTTAAATTCCAGTTAGTTAACATACAATGTTATTCATGTCACATATAATATTTGATTCCGTTCTTCCATATCTCAGCCGGTGCTCATCGCAACAAGTGCCCTCCTTACTCCCCACCACCTGTTTCACCCATTCTTCCCCTCCCACCCCACCCCCTGCCCCATATACCTTCTGGCAACCAGCAGTTTGTTCTCTGTCATTAGGAGTCTTTTCTTGGGGACGCCTGGGTGGCTCAGTTGGTTAGGCAGCTGCCTTCGGCTCAGGTCATGATCCCAGAGTCCTGGGATCGAGTCCCACATCAGGCTCCTTGCTCGGCAGGGAGCCTGCTTCTCCCTCTGCCTCTGCCTGCCTCTCTGTCTGCCTGTACTCGCTCCCTCTCTCTCTCTCTTTCTCTGACAAATAAATAAATAAAATCTTAAAAAAAAAAAAAAGAGTCTTTTCTTGGATTGCCTTTATCTCTCTCTCTCTTTCTCCCCCCCCACCCTTGCTCATCTGTTTTGTTTTTAAAATTCAAGTGAACTCATATGGTATTTATCTTTCTCAGACTGACTTATTTTGCTTAGCATAGTAGTCTCTTGCTCCACCTGTGTTGTTGCAAATGGCAAGATTTTTGTTCTTTTTTATGCCTGAGTAATATTTCAGAGTATATATATCCCACATTTTCTTTATCTATTCATCCATCAGTGGACACTTGGGCTGTTTCCACAATTTGTCTATTGTAGATAATGATGCAATAAACATCAGGATGTATGTATCCCTTTGAATTAGTATTTCTGTATTCTCTGGGTATACCTAGTAGTGTGATTGCTTCTAGACCTTTTTAGTAGTTAGAACTAGGAAATACGTATTTTTAGAAGCAGAAAAAATATAAACACATACTGATATCTTCCAATCACCTTTAACTTTAGAGGGTCTGTCTTTCTTTACTTCTTTGACTTATAATGTTATATCCAACATTTAGGTTATTAATGATGTCAAGTTGAAAAGTTGCTACAAAATACATGTAATAATTTTAAAAGAACAATATGCATATTACTAGTGTATATGATTCTTTTGCTCTGTGCGGGGATAATGATATTCATGTGGTGGCTGGCCAGGGAGATCTAAGTCAGCTCACATACATGCCTGATGTCTTGGCAAGAGTGGCTGGAAATCTGGGTTCAGTTGGACTCCCCTTCTTCTCCAAGTAGTTTCAGGGCCTTCTTACGGGGTGTTCTCACTGAAAGGGTAGAAGGACTTTTATGGTGGCTTAGGATTTTAAGAGAGTCAAGTGGAGTGCCAGTCCTTTCAAAGGCTAGGCTCTGACTGATTTGGTCTTATTACCACCATGTTCTATTGGTCAAAGTAGTTGCAAGCCAGCCCAGATTCAAAAGGAAGGAAAGGAGGTTTCAACTCTGGACAAAAGGAGTGTTGAAGAATAAGCTATTTTTGCACTACCTGCCGCTGCCCTTCAGGTCACCCTAAATAATCTTCTGCACCTTTTGTCACCAAAGGATATAATAGAGAAAATATTCTATATCCTTTTTTATTCTGTGTGATCCTTCCTCATATGGAAGTTTCATTATTTATTCAACAAGCCTTCAGTTGATGAACATTGGTTTTCCTTCTAATCTTTTGTCATTATGAAAAATGTCCCAATAAGTTTCTTTGCATATGCATCATTTTGTATTTTTTGACAGTGATGATTCCTAGAAGCGTAATAGCTATGTGAAAGGATAGATGCATATATGATTTTGCTAGGCCTTACCAATGTTGTACCAACAATGTATGAGTGCCCATTTCACCGTAGCCCTACCAACAGAGAGTGTTGTCAAATGTATTGATTTTTGCCTATTTAATAGGTGATAGATGGTATTTCAGTTTACTTTTTTTTATATTCTTGAAATTTATTGAGGTCTAACATGCAAAATGTGTACGGTGAGCTAATTTTAGCTGAATAGTTTGATATATTTCTACTTACAAGCACATCTATGTAACTACCATCATCATCAAGATATAAAATATTTCCTGAATCCAGAAACCTCCTTTCTGTTCTTTCTCAATCAACATTGCTGCTAGAAGTAGCTAGTATTCTGATATCTAGCACCATGAAAATCCTTACCTTAAATAAATGAATCACACAGCATGCGTTTTCTTACTTTTGTCTGTTTTAGCTCAACATAACATCTGTGAGGTATATCTGTGTGTGTCTATTGTGGCATGTTGGTTATTTCCTGTTGCTGTAGTATCTCACTGTGTGGGTAAATAAATTATGACATACTTACTCTGTTGATGGACATTTGGATCATTTCCAGCTTAAACATTTTTTTATAAGTAACACTGGTATGAATATTTTTGGACATAAACACTTCTTTTGGATATTTATATAAAAGTGGAATTTCTCGATCATGAGATAGGCATGGGTTTAGCTTTAGTTGACAGTAAATAGTTTCCAATGTAGTTGTTCCTGTTTAGACCTCATCAGCCGCCTATGAGAGCTCTGAGTAATCCATATCCTTACCAATAATTGTCACTAGTCTTAAAATATTAGCCATTCTGGTGGGTATCTAGTGGTGTTTAATTATGATTTATAATTGCATTACCTTAATGACTAATGATGTTAAGTACCTTTCCATAGTCCTCTGAATATCTTCTTCTGTGAAATGCTATTGACTTTTTTCCCCATTGTTTCTCTATTAATAATTTTAGGAATTCTTTTTATATTTTAGATTTGACTCTTTTGTCATATATGCAGCTTTATTTGCTCTAATTTTGAAAAAAGTTGAGTATCTTTTTCATTAAGGACCATTGATTTTTTTTGAATTGCCAGTTTATCAGTTTTGCTTACTTTAATTTGTCATTAATTTTAGCAGTTTTTCATATATCTGAAATATTTGTCTTTTTCTTTGATACTCACTGCAATAGTTTTCCCTGTTTGCCATTGTCTTGACCTTATGGATTTCTTTTATCTCTCTCTCTCTTTTTTTTTTCTGTGTAAGGGTTTTTTTTTTTTAATGTCTTCAGATTTCGGTATCTTTTATTTTATTGCTTTTAGATTTTGAGTCATAGCTAGGACCGATTTTCCTCACTAATTTTGAGAAACTTTTAAACATCTACTCCATTTAGACTTTATCCTAAAGTATGATATGAGAAATGAATATTTTTTTCCCACATGGTCATCCAGTATTTTCAACATCATTTATTAAAACTCTATCTTTTCTCATTTATTGAAGATACTGTCTTAATCATATATAGTGAGGTCGATTTGGGGGGTTTTCTGCTCTGCATCATTGGTCTGCCTGCCTGTCTATGTGACATCAGAACACAATTTTATTCAAATATATGCTTGAATACCCAATAAGTCTAGCCCCACCTCCTTATTATTCTTTGTTTTTCAGAGTTTTCTTGATATTCTTGTTTTTTTATTCTTCTGCATAAACTTTATTATGAATTTGTTTTGCTCCAGAAAAAAAATAAAACCCAGTTGGATCTTTATTGGGATTACAGAACGCATCCTTATGGTACTGGGTTTTCCTATCTAAGAGCATGTGTCTTTCTTTTGGTTCATACTATTTTTGTGTTTTCAGGAGAATTTAATGGGTTTCCTCATACAGGTTGTTCACATTTCTTGTTGGTTTAATACTTATCTTACCTTTTTCCTTTTTGTTCTCATGAATGGGGTTTTCTCTTCTTTTCCCATATATCTTCTAAGTGGTTATTTTATATATGTGAAGTCTATTGCTTTCTGCATAGGTGTTAATCAGGGTCCAGTCCAGGAGACAGAAATAATACCAAATATTTTCTTTTAAGATTTTATTTATTTATTTAATTGGCACGGTGGGGGGAGGACACAAGCAGGGGAAGTGGGAGAGGGAGAAGCAGGCTTCCTGCCAAGCAAGGAGCCCGATGCGGGCTCAATCCCAGGACCCAGGATCATGACCTGAGCCGAAGGCAGACACTTAATGACGGAGTCACCCAGAAGCCCCTAGTACCAAATATTTTAAGAGAGATTATTTAATACAAATAATTGTTAAATTGTATAAAGTTGTTATGTGTGTAACTGAACAGATGAAAAGAGAAAACCAAGGTGTCACAGAGGAAGAAACTATAGGCAACAGCCCCCACGCCTGGGGCTGAATAAAAAGGGAAAAAGATGGAGTTATTGAATCTAGAAGTTTGGGGAGGTGCCTGGACTTTCAGAAGGGGGCTGCCCAGCTGGTGCCAGCCTCTCCAAGCTCAGAGGAAGAGCCCGTGGGAAGCGGACCTCTCAGGGGAAGACATTGGCTGGCTGAAGCTGGTGTCTCTGAAGTGTACATGGCGAGGCTGGGTCTGCCATTCTTAGAGAAACTGGAAACCAGACCCACTGCTGCTACTGGAGTGAAGGGTTATTGCTTGGTGACAGTGACAGGAACCAGAAGTAGGCAGGGAGCCAATGCAGGAAGGAATCCCTTCTTCCTTCTCAGCTGTGCCACCTCCCTCCAGGGTCCTCTGATGTTAACACTGCACAGGGAGAAAAGACCTGCCCAGTCTCTGGTATTGGGCACTTAATAAAGAGATCTCACAGGTTTACATGGCCCATGAGTGCTCCTCATGATGAATATGTTATTTATTCAGCCGGCAAAACTGGAGTTGGGTTGTGTCTACTGAGTCACAAAGCTCAGTATACACAGGTGGGTTTGGAGCTGAAGGATGATAGCTTAAGAGCTGGCATAGCATGTGAATTTTCTGCTGCCATTTTGCTGAATTCTTTGTTTGCGGTAGTTTCACCCATGATCCTTTTGGGCTGTATGATTATATAATTTAAGTTGGGATCTTTTTACCTCTTCCCCACTCCCTAGTTTTTGCCGCTAATCTTTTGATCTTGGTTCCTAAAGTGTCTGAGACATAATGACTAGGAAATCTCAGTCACACTGCTCTTGGAATAAATTGCTCTCCATTCTTGCAGAAGTTTTGGGAGAGAGGGCTGCATTGAAGGAGAAAGCTTTTCTTTGTGGTCCTCTTTGCTGAGTGCTTAGAAAAAGCCAGCACAACACAGACCGATATTTCTTGGTTATGCCTAGGAGACCAAAAGTGCATAATAAATGCCAAATACTGGTGTGGTAGATGGATAGGTTTGTCTGTCCATCCCATCTACCTTGTTCTGACCTGGTTGCATCCATTCCTCTTTCCTCTGACACACTGACTTATTCAATGAAGACATTTCATCCATGTCACTGTAGTGCTTGGCTCAGGGATTGACATGTGATCTAAGCCAGCCAATGAGGCTCAACCTCAGAATTTTTGCTGAAGTTAATGGAAAGAAGCATTGTCTTTTTCCCTTGGGTCTCTAAACCTTGTGCTCTTCAGGGTTATCCGTCCTTCCCCTTGGAGAAAGCTAAAATCAGGGAAACAGCTAGAGAAAGACAGATTTCTGATAGTTTTATTTGAGCACCTACATGTAGCTATCCCTGAAACTTTAGGTCTAAAGGTCTTTACATGAGCAAGAAACATCTTTTTTAAAAATACACTTTAAGTAGATTTAGTTGGATTTTCCATTCCTTACAACTAAACAAGTCCTAACTGACCAAGTAATAATTATATTAATTATTACTAGAACTTATGAACCTGTGAGATTTCTTTATTAAGTGTCCAATACTACAGACTTGGACAGTTTACTAGGATTTTCATAGTGTTTGTAGAACTTTCTATGCTTTGAGCAGTGTTCTTGATTCTGGTGACTTCTCTGTTGTTGCCTTCTTGTGTCTCTCAAGGACAGTTATGAACTGTCATTCCACCTTCAGGTCTCTTACTGCCCATGAACCCTAGGCATCCATGTATTTTTAAGAGCCAGAGAATTAAGGAACCACAGAAAATACCAGTTCACCTCCTTCTGTCTTCTGGTCCTGTCTGGTTTTACATTGTGGTTTCTGGTTTCTATTCCATAGTTTGGCTGAAACAAACTCCCTTGAATGGTATCATCTCATTGCCTCATCAGGCACCCCATGTATAGGACATTTTTGGCTTCTACAGTTGATCTCTATTTAAACCCTTGTAGCTACTCCTCTTTGAGGGTTACTATGTGTCCTCCCTGTGTGGAATTTCCATGGAATACCCAAAGATGAATTAGACATGGACTCTGCCCTCTAGAGGAAAACAGGTATGAATCAAGTGTTAAACTGAGATATAAACATTGGGCTATGGGGGCACAGAAGATGTGTGTGTATGTGTGTGTGTAAGGCACAGTGATCCTATGAGAAAAGCTTCATGAAAGAGAAGACTGTTGCATTGAGTCTCTAGGTGTGAGTAAGAGAATAACCACAAATGATCAATTTAGTTTGGTTCGGTCATTTGGGTAGCAAATATGACCAGCATTATTTCAAACTCTTTCTCTGCAACAGAGAAGGCAAATACAAGAAACCCCTTGGAAGACCATGAGAGGCAGCATTATTTCACCGGTCAGTGCAGTTGGTCCGAGGACCATGCCATCTGATATGGCCAACAGTCAGAGGTGGGAGCCCCAGGCTTTGTGGCCAAGGGAGCAGAGTCATCTTAGAAACATGGGTGATTTGCTGCAGGACATGCAGCCAAATTAGAGAAGTATTTTGGGTAGAGCTTCAGGATTGTGGGGTTTTTCTTTGGCCACCATGCCTTCCTGGGAATTTCACCTGACATAATAAAGATGGGATGGTTGAGGCACAAGGTATATGTGTGTATGTGTGTGCACATGTGCAAATGAAGCCTTTTCCTTTCCAGTAATTGCATGGAAGGTACAAAGGAAGTGGTAAATGAAGCTGTGGGAAATTGATTGGAACTTTTTTTTTTACCTTGCATGATTATTATTATCATTAATCAAGATGAAACTCGATTGTGTGCCGACAGTATGGCTAGCACACTGCCAGCCATGGCTACGGATGCAGTCTTCATTAAAACAAAAAGACAGTCCTCTATAAAGCAGCGGGAGAAGACAGATTACCGAAGCAAGGAAAGGCACGTTGCCTCCTGGTTTAATTTTGCCTCTCTTTAGGACCGTCTCACAGCTCAGAGGTGTGTGCCCTGATTGTGAGGACCTCAGCTTCTATGCTTTGGTCGATGTTCATCCATTAAGAACAAAATGTGCTTAAAAATCATTCCAGCTGTACTCATCTTCTATTTGTACCATCTTCTTTTTCAACCAGGAATAAAAACAGTAGTCATGCTTTGCAAAACTTTCATTATGAGAACTGAGAAGAAAAGTAATAAAGAAGGGATACTCTCAAGAGAAAAACTTGGAAGAGAGCATAATATATCAGCCAAACAGAAGAAGGAAATGCATGAAACTGCCTTCTAGCTTACGACTGCATCAGACACGAGGCAAAAAGAATAAGCCAGGTTGATTAAAACAACTTATCACCTTAAAAAAAATTCAAGATGATGAAGTCTGGGCATATAAATGATACCTTTGCCCATCCAGCAAAGAGAGCAGGGTGACTTGCTTGGCTAGAGTTCTCCAGGATATCTCTGTAATCTTTATAACCTTTTCTTATCTCTTGCCTTCTTTTTGGAGTTGATGTTTGTTTACTACTGAGAGCTTTTTTTTTTTTTTTCCTTTTCCTTCTTTCTATTATTTCCAGCCCTGAAAACTCAGCTTGAAAGTGGGCCTCCTGGGCTCAGTCTAATGATTAAACCATAGAAAATTCTCTGTGGCTGGTCTTACTACATGAAACCTTAGCCACTTGGATGCTTTATAGCAGTCATTGGTCATTCACTTGTCAACTGTTGCATGAGTTGAATTCAAATTTATAAACATTCTGGGGGTGCTTATAAACCATTGGGCATCACGGATGCTATGAGAAAAAAAGAAGTGATTCTCCCGCCTTCAACTTTCTTATCATGGTATGGGGACAGCATTAGGCAAATGAAAGAACGAGTTTACACAAAGTGCCTATTGCTATGTTAGCTACATGATGATTATCCCTATCTCTATCTGGGGCTCATGCTTCCTTTGTCACACTAAATGTCCTGTAGAGTAGTAGGAGACATTACCTGGAGGGGTAGGACAGGACCATGTGGACCAAGGAGGAGACTGGTCAACCCTGCTGGGGTCAAAGTTGGGATGGGTTTACTTATGAGTTTAGCCTGAACCAAGATGGAATTTACTAGCTGGGCAAGTGCAGAATGTCAGAGAAGAAGAGCAAATGCATGTGGGAGGAAGCAGAGTGCAGTGTTTGGGAGTTGGCAAGAGGTTCAGTTGGAGTGGGACTGATGAGCAGAGTGTGAGGGGATGGGAGCTGGCAAGAATTAGCCTGGAAAGGAAGACAGGGGCCAGATGAGAAAAGGTAGTACCTGCAAGTGAAGGAACTGGGACCTTATCCTCTGGGTAGTTGGGAGCCTTTGGGCAAATCAGAGACTAGATCAAACCTGCATATGTGCTTTTTTTCATTATGACTTTGCAAATGAAGATGAGTTACCACCAGCAGAGCATGTTGGCTGGGGAGCATGTGGTGGGAATGAGTTTTCCCACCTATCTTTCCCTATCTTTTTCTCCCCACTTTCTTAGGGATCAGGTGCTGTGAGATGATCAGCCTTGGGGTGGGCATGGGCATCTTAGTTCCCAAGTAGAGCAATGTTGATCTGGAGTCTAAGCCAGGGGCCTGGACAGCTATGTTCTTACTTCCAAGCTATTAAGCAGTGGCTGCAAAGAACTTCTAGATCATGGAGGGGTGACTCTAAGGGAGCCTGGAGTTTATGGGTGAATTAGATGGTTACTGTTTGGGGCTTGGAAAGCCTCCTCCTTTTGGAGTCCAAAGTTTAAACCATACCAATCAAGAGATGACTTGAGGATTCTTGCAGCTAATTGGGTTGAAGCAGCTCTAAATGGGTTCTGGTCCAGCTTTACCCACAAGGAGGAGCAGCTCCAGACTGCTGTAAGAACACCCAGTTGGCTGCAATCAACTCTTGGTCACTAGACACCACAGGAGCCCCACCCTATGATGGTTTCCATGAGTGTCTTTTTCTTTCTCCCCTCCTCCCTTCCTCCCTCCCTTCCAGTAATCTCTATACCCAGTGCAGGACTCGAACTCACAACCTCAAGATCAAGAGTCACACTTTCTTTCTCTGAGCCAGCCTGGCACTCCAGTAAGTGTCTCTTTCTGCTCACGAAACTGGAAATAACTGGGAGAGAGGGAGAGAGAGAGATGGAGAGAGAGAGAGAGAGAGAGAGAGAGAGAGAGAGAGAGAGGAGAGGCAGAAATAGGATCATCCACTCAGGACATACAGCAAGTTCCTGATGGAACCAGGACTCCTGACTCTGGCCAAGTGTCCTTTTATAGTGATCCATGTGTTCGGCTTGATTCTAGGTGCTGTGAGTAGGGGTTCCTGAATACAGGGATATTTATAAGCTTGTTGGGGAAATGACCTGTTAGTAGGTTGGAGTAAAGCACTTCCTTCACTTAGGAGTAGAAAGAAGAGTAGGGAAGATCCGATGGATCCAAATGCCCTCTGTCTGGAAACCAGAGGCAGGAATCTGAATTTTACTTTCCACTTAAAAAAGTTTAGTGACTCTAACAAGGACTAAATTGTTGCCAGTTTGGTGTCATTCCTTGCTTATTGTGAGTTGAAAAGTTGGCTCCTTGTAGAAAGAACTTGACTGTCCCAAGCTATCAGATAATTTCTATGTTCTTGATTTTGTATCCAAGTGTGTGTTGTTTCTCTGGAAGGCTTGGAGGATGACTTGTGCTGAGGCCCCATAAGTGGAGACCAAGTTGTAAGCAAGAGCAAAAACCAAAAAATCCCAGTAAAAGAGGGTGGACCAATAAATAAAACACACAGAGCCTAGAGAAAGGCAAACTCTATAAAGGCATTTGAAAATTGTGAAAATCCTGAAATCAGTTCTAGCCCTGTCATTATAACCACTGCACTGAGAGATGGTTGCAATATTCTCAGCCTGTTTGCACGTTAATGCCTGAAAAATGCAATAATCGAGTTTGGTGATATGAAATTTATTTAGGAGGCAGCCTATTTGCTGTGATCATTGGCTTAGGATGCTGGCACTTGGGAAAATTTTGTAAGTGGGTAAAGATGCCAGCCTTCATCCCAAATGATAGATGAGCCTTGAATGATGATATTCACTGAGCATTCTTCATTCATTGCCTTAGAGTATTTTAAAGGATGGGCTCCTATTATCTCCACTATGTGTTGAGACTTTGGACTGTTTAATTATTCCAGGCAATTCTGTTCTTGTTCCCATCTTTCCTCAGTCCTACATCCCCCACCCCCAACCTGCCAACTACTTCCTTGGGAAGATTGACACCCAGAAGATAACTGTTAGAATAAATACAACCCAAAGAAGTCTGTGTAAGACATCTCAAAGGTCATGATCTTGGCATGTCGTGGCATTGAAAAGCACAAATTTGAAAACTACCGTCTTTTTAAGATAATAATTCCCACTTAGGACTTCAGTGTGAAAGATCAGAAAGTTAAGATGGTTCAGAAAGGGGTGATAAAAAAAGGAACTAAAGCAGATAGCAGAGTAGAGATGTTCAAAGGAGATATGATAGTTTAAAGCACAGAGAAGAAGCTCGGAAACAATATAAGACTTTGGAAAAGTTATGAAATCTTCCAAGAAGAAAGATTAAGGTAACCTGTCATCTGAGGTGGACAGCAGTAAGTGACAGAAAGGTAGGGTGGCTTTGGTGAAATCAGAAAGACCTGGTTCCCATCTTGGATCCCCCACATGGAACAACAGGCATGCTACTTGGCTTCTTTGGCCCTCAATTTTACCATCTGTGAAATGGGGATTATAACACTGAGTTCATGGGACTGTTTGAAAGAATGAAATTGTATATCTTGAGTGCCTTGGACGGTGCTTGGCATATCATAGGTGCTCACTAAATGGTAGTGAATAATAATAACAGTTGTAGATAACCTTCCATCACAAGAAAGCCATGAGTTAAATAAAGCACGCCATCTTTGCATCCTGTGATACTGTTATGTAGTCCTATCTGGAGGTGGAAAAAGCAGCTTTATAGAAGCAAGAATTTGTGGGATGTGTTTGGGAAGCAGCAGCATGGGTGTGATACTGAGTTATCAGTGACCATCAGAAGTCAGATCAGGGAAGAGAAAAAAATTGTTCTTGAGAAGGCACCAGACAGTTGTCTTTAGCCTCTGTAGGGACTGCTAAATCTGATAACCTTGGCCCAAGCCTTGATGACTGTTGCCATAGAAACCAGCATGTGTGCACAGCAAGAGTGCATTTCTCAAAGCTTTTAGCCCATGCCAACAGAGCCTGGCTCTAGAGGTTAGAGGACTGGTCTTTATCCCTGAGAAGAAGTCCTGGCACCTGGAAGAGCATTGAATCAGCCCCATTTGTGAAGCCCTAGGAGTCCCATCCTGGAGGAAAGATTGGGCCAACAAATCCTGCCATGATAGCATTCACATCTCTAAAATGGTCAACACACAACTGAAAAAAAAAATCCAAACATCATCATCCCAGATCGTCCCAGGTTGTCCCAGTTGACAACCTCTAAGACATGATTTTTAAAGAACGCAAAGGGCTTGCATTGCTTTACACCATGTTGTGGCTTGCTCTGAAATATTTTTCTCTGGTTTCCTTTTTCTGGGAAATGTCCACACAGCTCAGGGAACACACAGCTCTGTTCTTGGTTCTTTGGCTTCTGCTTTCTTCTAGAGGACCCCAGAGCCCATCGCAGTTCCTCTGAAATATGGCAAGTGGATTTTCACACTACGATGGTAAAAATTATATGAAATTCAGTATTTGTTTTGTCCTTCCCACAATTAAAAAAAAGAAAGGCTGACTCTACACTAATGCAAGCTTTATTTCCCTGAATACTGAGCTTATATGCCACACTTTTTTCAACTTGGGGAACATTTGAAAAGCCAAGCCTTTCTGTCCCTCTGACAAAGGAAGAGGAATGAGAAATTCTTTTGACCAAAGTGCTTCCTGCCCAGGTTTGACATCATGTGGGCTGGTGGCTGGCTGGGATGGCAGGGAATGGAGACATTTAACCAATGAGAAATTGGGGTTTCAGTATAGAACTGAATTTTTGAGTTGACTTAAAATGGCTTAGCTAGTGTCCCATGGTTTGTTGGAATTTCAGTTGTGTATCCAGAGATCCAGTGAAAGTGTCCTTTGTGCTGATGCGCAGAAACTGACATTCACCGAGAAGCTTCTTAGCAGAGGGTACAGGACTGTACACACCCCAAACTTTGAGCAATAGTTCATGTTTGACACTTTTCCTTTGCCAGTATGCTCCCTTGCCACAGAAAAACAAGCAGAATAAGTAGAGATGAGTTATTTCTAGAAAATGCTGTTCGTAAGGTCCTTCCAATTTAAGGCCTAATAATTTAATTTTCTTAAGATTCTGACCTTTGGCTTCACATGCTGGAAGCTGGCAGATGACATGCTCATTCAGTAGTTCAGGCTTTGAGAAAAGGTAATTTCAGTATTTCCCTGTATAGAGAGGCCAGATAAGGTTTGGAAGAAGATTCTCTGGGCCTGTCTCTCAAGAACCTCCTTCAGCACCTGGGAGAGCACCCACAGGGCGAGGTATGAGGTGTTACCTCACCTCCACTCACCTCCAATGCTTATTATCTTTCCAGGACAGTGGACCTTGTCCATTGCCTTTAGGACAGAGGTTCTCAAACTTTATAAGAATTTTCCCTGGGGGTGGGAAAGGCTTGTTAATGTAGAGTTCCAACCCCCGCTGCCCCCCCCCCGGCCCCCACCCCTGCACTGAAGTTTTGATTCAGTCTGTCTGAGATGGGACATAGGGATCTACATTTTAACCAGCTTCCTGGGTAGTATATGGGGTCACACGTCGAGTGTTCTTGGAAGATTTTTCCCATTGAAAAAATTCCAGCTTTCCCCATGTGGACTAATTATGTCAGAAATAAGATCAATTATTAAAAATAAGTCATTCCAACATGACTACCTTTTTGTACTCTTTGTCACTTTGGGCTTTCATGTACTCTGAAATCACCTCCTTTCCATCTCACATCCTATAGATTGAGGCTAGGATGTGAGCTTCTTGGTTAGAGTCTAAGGGCTAGCCTCTGAGGATTTGGGAGTCCCTGGCCTCAGCTTTCATACCTGTACACAGAGGGCTAATGATACTCTGCCCTGTTTTGGGCTTATGTGAAATGGTGTGTGCGAATGTCTGCATCTCACTGAGGGGCACCCCAGACATGTGCTTTGCATTCAGGCACCATCCCAGACTACCTCCTGGGGCATCCTTCCTGAGTGGCTGAGGCTTCTCCCAGCCTTGCTAGGTTGTGCTTGTGAGTAGGTAGCAGAGGAAGGAGAGGAATTACAGTGCTTTCCAGCAGAAATGCCCAAAATGTGAAAATCTAAAAATTGGAGTAAATTGTTTTCCCCAAGGTGTCAAACTTAAGTATTTGGAATTTATGCCCTATGAGACAAGAGTGGAGAAAAGGTAGAGAAAGGAGAGAAAGTAAGAGGACCTTAAGAAAAATAAAGGCAGCTTTTAGGAATCCGGTCTCTCTTGTTGCATCTCAGCTCAACTCAGTCCAATTCCTGTGATGGCTAAGAGTGATGAATTGAATATCTCCTAGAGCCAAAAGCTAATTATGTCCGTGGGCCAGGTTTTAGAATGCTTTTTCCACTGGAGCAATGAAGCCTGATAGATGGGATGTTTCCTCAAATGGTTAATGCCATTGAACGAATGGCCCCTTGTGTCAGGTCACAGAGTCCTCATTCATCCAATTAACGTCTTCCCCTGGACACCTTCTCTGTGCCAGGCTTTGTGCTGAATGCTGAGGCCTCAGGGATGAGGAGGAAGGGGCCCCAACCCTCAAGGAACTCCCAATCTAAAGGGAGAGACAGATAAATAGATGAGAACAGCATGGTCATGGCTGTGATGTGACAAAGCAGCTCTAAACTCAGGCTGCTTGTGCTAAGGATCTTTACTTGGCTCTTAAGCTGTGGGACTTGAGTAAGTTACCTAACATCTCTGAGCTTTAGGACTTAATCTGTAAATTTGGGACTATAATTATGACCATTTCATGGGTTTATTGAGAGGACTAAAGAAAGTAATGAGCTTATATCTTTGATATGTTGTAACCATAATAATAATAATAATAGTAGCTGAGACTTACTATTGTAGTTATTAGTACTATGGATGATCAAAGTCCTAGTGGTGTAGTTGTAGTAGATGTGATTGCATTAGACAGATGTTGCCCTAAGTGGACAGAACACCTCTCAGGGAGCTAACAATTTAGGGGAATGTCAGGGGACCCGATGAACTGGTGTTTTTGTTGCTGCTCTTGCTGCTGGTGGAGGCAGCCCAAGGGAGTGCTTACCAGGGTGGAAGCAGAACAGATTCGCAACCTGACACAGCAAGGAGGTCTGGAAAGCCTTCATGCAAAACTCAGAACTCCAGCTTTTCTGATAGCTCGGCTAGGGCAAGGATACATTAGGGTGAAATGAAGCAAAAGTTAGCATAATGAAGCATAAGTTAGGGTGTACTCTACATCTGCAAAGAAGTAAAAACTGCCCTTAACTAATGGGGTTGACAGCTGCTGTATTAGGGCAGAAGCAGGAGGGGAGTAGGGGAAATTTCCACCAAATTTCCCAACAAGGAGGGGCCATAAGTTACAGAGCTCACCTGGATAGTAGAGGGAGGGGTGGTGGTGTTTGTTGTTGGCATCATTTTTTCTTGTTCATTCACTGATTCGTTCAACTATTTAACAGATATTTTAGAATTCACACATTTCACAGGTATTAATTGAACATCTACTATGTGCAAAATACTTATCTTGCCCAAGGTCACACAGCTACTAGAAGGGTCTCAGGACTGAGAGATGTTTCATCTTCAGCCACTGGAGGGTCCTTGGTACAAACTGTTCCTTGGGATAATGTTCATCAGCCCTGGAGAGGGTCTACTTGTTGGGGCTTCTCCCCATTTATTCACCAATTCAATTCACTTGTTTACTGATTGAGTCATTTGTTCATCCATTTGGCAGATCATATTAGAATTTATTCAATCCAGAAATGCAGAGTAGCTACAAATGGCAAGGTGTCCACTATGTGCTGCCTCCCGGAGTGAGAGATGCCCCTACATAAGAGCAGGGGAGCACTGTATTTCAAGTATAAAGTGACTTCCTCAGCATGACACAGTGGGTGAGTGAGAGCCCTGGGATTTGCACGTCACGTTGCTGTAGCTTGGTGCTTTATGGTTAGCTGGTGGTCACTTGAGATAGTTCAAGTCAAGAACATTATTACTTCTCTACCCCACCTGGTGTCTAGACTTGAGGTTTTCCTCCAGCTCATGTAGGAATAGTGAGTGCTTGGGTGGATTGTCGGCACATGCAGTGGTCCTCATTCTGATCCTCCTTGGATGCACAAGCCACTCCTTCCATTGAGTGAGGGGTCTTTCTCCTCCCCTTGAATTGGGGTTGGTCCATGACTTGCATTGACCAAGAGCACGTGATGGACTTGTTTTGCCAGTTTCCAGCCTAGTCCGTAAGAGACCTGGCAGCTTCTGCGTTGGCTCCTTGGAAGCCATGCAGAGGCGTCTGACTACTTAGGAGAGTGAGGCTATGAAGAAAGAGAGAGAGTCAGCTGGCCCTGTGGCGTTCCAGCCTTCCCCAGATTAAGTGCCAGACATGTGGGTGAAGCCACTTTGATTCTCTGGCCCAAAAGAGACACCCAGGTGGACAAACCATCCATGCTGAGCCTTGTCCAAGTTGCAAATCAGGAGCAAATAAGTGACTGTTGTTTGACATCACCTGCTTTTGGGGAGGTATGTTACTCAGCAATAGGTAATGAAGGCAAGTATACTGAGTATTACTATATTTCCCTCTCATGACAGCCTTGGAGGATCCAGCCCCACTGGTGAATTTATATATAACCTTGACTAACATCCAGAAAATTAAGGGCTTTACAGGTGAGGAGACAAACACAGGGAGGCGAGGTGTCTTGCCTTAGGTCACATATCGAGCCATGGTGGAGGTGCGTTTCAAACCCAGGTAGTCTGGCTCCAGGGTCCATGCTTCAACTAACCACTGTGCTCTACTACCTGGATTCTCCCAGGTCCTTTGAATGTGACTGCACTTTTTCTGCCCCGACTTAGAGGCTGAGAGCTTAGTACCATGGTCCTGGGTCTGACTGTATGTGGATTCGTTAGTTTTGGCCCGAACCAAGTCTATATTTTGCTCACTCTGGCCGGCCATCCCATAGGGATTGTGTCTTAAGACAGGGGAGGAACAGGCATGAGTGAGTGTCTCCTGTGAACAAACCCCACCACTGGGCAGACCATTCAGAAATAGTGCCTGGCAGGACGTAACCTTCTTACCCCCGAAGGGCTGTGTGCTTCAGATCCCTTTCTAGGTTTGAGGGAAGCCATATCTCATCCCCATCTATGGGTGCCTCCTGAGATCCACTTTTAGGGAATTTGCAAGGTCACCAGGCATTTTTTTCATGGATTTGGATTTTGGGTGCTCAGCCTGGCACGGACCATCCTGGAGGTATTGCCTTGTATCCTCCTGCTCCTGCAAGGGGAGCTAGGAAGCAGCGGCAGCATTTGGCTGATGAGGAAAGGAGCAACCAGACATTGAACATCCCCACGTGCTCATCATCTCCTATCCCCTAGCTGCTGCTCAAGAGAAGCCCCATGAAAGCCACCATCTGATGGGGGCTGTCAATGAGAAGGCTGTGGACACCCCCCGGGGTCCTCACTGTGCTCGTGTTTGTTCATTAATTCAATCCTTCACCCCACACAGCAAGTGCCCGTCTGTGCCGGGGACATGGTGGTGAATGAGCTAGAAAGACAACGGCTTCTGCTCCCAAGGAGCTCACATAGCTTTTCCAAATGAGGGGGTGGGAAGAAAGACACCCCCTCACTGTTTACTCTAACCCTCAAAATAGGCAAAGCAACAGACTTCAGCTCTTGCAGAAATCCATTATTTACCTGTAATGAGTGATTTATTCAGTAGTTTGTCAGTGAACGTCTGCTTCTTCACTTTGCAGGTACACACAGAAATACGTGCCCTGCACCGAGATACAGGTCCCCTTGCTGTCCCAGATCTGGGATAAACAAGGCTCCGCGAAAAAGCAACCAAGTTTTTCTCCAGCAGGTGGAGTTCCAGAAAGTTAGAAAGTCCTAAGCTACAGGGAGCCTGTGGATCTGAGCCAAAAAATCTGACCTTGGTAGAGAGAATCCAGTTAATTGACTTTGTTCATTTAGTTTCTATTTGGCACTTGGAACCATACCCGAGTGTGCTGGTGATACCAGAGTAGTAGTAATAATAAACTTAAACTATTCAAGTTCCTGAGGCTGTAAGATCCAGACGAGCGAGCAGGACATCGCCATATAGAAGCGTTGGGTGGCAGACGAAAAACATGACGGTCCCCACCGTGAGAGCCACAGCAGTTTCATAGCAGGCTGGGGCACCTGTGCAAGGTGGCATTGGGGGTTTTCGAGTTGGTGGGAACCAGCTGGGATTGAGAGGATGGGTCGTTCTCAAAGAGGGGCTGAGCAAGCAGGGAAAGGTAATTTGGGTGAGTGATTGTGTGATTTTGTGACAAGGAAGTAGAGAAAGAAGAGTGGAGGCTGGTGGGAATGGAGGTCCCTGGGAAGTCGTGTGTCCTCCGGGAGTGTGGAGGGAAAGAAGTCTTCAGAGGTTAGATAGCGTTACCCTCGCCCTTGACACTGGAGCAGAGTGAGGGGTTGCCCAAGGTGGGGGAACTTGGATGGGGGCTGAAGTCCCAGTGTCCTCGGGGGTGGTGAACATTTGGAGCCCGCCTGGGATGGACAGGCCTTGGAGAGCAGACTGAGGCTTTCGGACTGTATCCTGGAAACAACAGGAAGCAACCGAAGGTTTCTGATCAGGGAGCCATGTTCTAATGTTGATATTTTATTAAGAGTGATGGGCCAGGGCGTGTTGAAAATTCCCCATTAGACCTCTGCTTCCAGCCAACTCCATGGTTACCCTGTCATGTGGGGTTTCCTTTTCTTCCTCCTTCCTTGTTGCCAAGCGGTGTCAATCTCTCTCCTCCTCTCCCCTTCTCCAGGGTTTCTCCCAGAAAGTCAAGTTTCCCACTCCTTTCTTGTGCAGAGTAGTTTCTTCATGACCCTGTGTCTGGGGCTTGCTCTGGAAGTCTTACCTTGACCTCCAGCAGTTTCACAAGGAATGTCTTCAGGTACATGCAGTGTTGGCTCCAAAGAGGTCGCGGTGAATGGAATAGCCCCCATCCTTCTGGGCATATTATATGCACTACCAAACAGTATGCCTGAACGTTACGTTATTTGTAAAATCTCTAATTAGAAACCAACTCCTGCCCCACGACTGGTTTGCCTTCATTATTTACCCAAGGGAAGACCCCAGCCTATAATTTTGCCTGTGGCTTTTATACTTACAAATCTGTGCCCACAGAAATCAGAAACAACTTGACGAGGGAAGGGAAATCACCATGGGTATAAATGCAAAACCTCATTGTCAGGCTCCATGATGCTTATTAATTGGTGAGTTGGATGTTGGCTTGACTGGGGGTGCAGATTGGCTGATAACATAAGAATGTGGACTAACGTGGAGGAGGGGGCTGAGTTTAGCAGGTGTGAGCGTGTGCATGTGTGTGTGTGTGAACACTATCATTTGAATCACTGGGTGCACACGTCTGCCAGGATTTCCAGTCCAAAAAAGTGACTGCAAAAGCCAAGAAGAGCTTGAATCTTGCTTAGTAATCAGAAGGCAAACATCCTTACAGGGAAGTCCTGGTCTTGTAGCCTCTCTGTCTCTATTGGAAAGAACATTGATTCTGGCAAAATTTTTCTCAATTTGAAGAAGTATTAGTTCAATAACCTACCTCCAAGATTCCTGCCAAAGCCAAGTCGTTGAGTTTCACTGCTATTTAATGGAGTTTCAAGACAGTATTTTTTTTTTTTTTAAGATTTGCCTGCATTGGTAGATGAGGAAGGCTTGCTTATTTCTCCTCTGTATTTATTTATTTTTTGTGCATAGACACTGATTATAAAAGATAGCCCCGAGGTTGATAAAAACCAGCCTTCCTTCAGCCCGCTCAGAGAGTTGCCCTTATTTCCAATTATCCGACTCACTGGCTGCTAAAGTATGGGTCTCTCAGCGCTACAGACAAGAGGAATTAGTTACAGGGGCAAATTGCTCTGTTGTGTTCCTCTCCTGAGCCATAATTCACGTGGAGGGGTGTCCAGCATTGTTCTCAGATCCTTATTCAAGATGCAAGTGTGTGTGGAAGTTCTCTCCCACCCCTGGTCCCACTGGGGGAACTGCCCATCTATCACCCAACCCGGAGCCAGCGAGAACACTCTCTCCCTCATCTCTCTTTGGTCCAGGTCTCTTCACATTTTGATGAACCACCACCACTTCTCATTACCCAGCATTCCAAAGTACACGTTGCCCCAAATGCCTTTAGAGCCGGGAACACCTTGTAGGATGCTGTGCTCCGTGGGATCAGAACACTGAAAAGTGACCATGAGTATTTGGAAGAGGAGAGTTTTTGCTGTCACTCAGATCCGAGTTTTAGTCGCGCCTCTGCAACTTGTCGATTCTCTTGAATCTCTGTTTTCTCATCTGTGAAAGGGGAATGATATTTCCCCTAAAGGGGATACAGAGGCTGTCTGAAATAGCATAGAGATCATGCCACTTGGAGTCTGGTACCTGGAAGGCCCTCAACCGGCTTCCTTTCTTGATTTAGTTGGATTTTGCTCAATTCCTGCCTGCTTATTGAGTGTCTGCTATATGCCAGACACTGAGGGAGATCCCAGGGTTACGGCAACAGGTAAGATGGCCCCTGCTTGCTGGAGACTTGCGGCCCTGATAAAACATAACAGTATTCCATAAAACTGCAGCAAACTTCTACCTCTCCTCACCAGGTAAGCCCAGTGGGGAGCCTGATTGCTGGAAAAGCAAGGTACAGTTTAAAAACTGATTTAGCTTCCTCTCTAGTCAGTGTTTTCTGGTCTGATTTTGTCATCATCTTGCTGTGGGCACTGGAGCAAGCCACTTTCCCATATACACCGTCCAGACTCTTGGGGCAGGGGGGTGTCTCAAAGTTTTGTAAGGCATGAAAGACAATGATCACAGGGGTCCAGGCACCCCAAATACTTAATTGTTAGTCTAAACTGATGATTTTGAGTAAAAAAGTTTTAGGTCTAGAATTTTCTGCGAATGTTGAGCCTTTGGAATCTGAATTGTGGCATCATACCTTCTCTTACATGATGCAATATATCAGGCTCTAGGTTATGTTGGTGCAAGACCGGTTTGCTCCTGAGTGTGCATCTTTTGACCTGGAAGACGAAAGAGAAGACAGGTCCAGGAGGGAACTTCTAGCTCTAGGAATCCAACAGCCCAGACATTTCACAATCTTCCATTTGCTCTGTTCATGTTGGATGCTGTGCTGCGGGGTGGAGTGTGTGAGTGGGGCGGGAGGATGTCTGGGATGGGTCTGAGCATGTATGTGTGACTCAGTAGGAGGGAGAGTGGTCTGAGTGTAAGTGGGAAGGGTGTTGGGTGCCAGGGGTCTTGTCCCTGCCCTGTGTTTGCAGAGCAAACTCACTCTTTGTACTTGGACTTCAGGTTTATTTGGGGGCAGGATGTGCTGCTGACGAAGATTATTGAGTGAAGGTCTATGATGTGCCAGGAGTTATTCTAGGTACCTGTGAGCAGTGGTGAATGGAACAGGGCCCCAGCCCTCATGGAGATGTCTGATGGGGGTGCTGAAGTCCCCCTACGATTCCGTTATCCTCTGGTTTGTTTTTACTTTCTAGTATTGTTCCTATCTGTGACACTGTAACCATATTGCCTGGGGTTCCCCAGAGGGCAAATCAAAGTAACCAGAGCAGATACAGGGAATTCATGTAGTCATATAAGAATGGAGAGATTGCAAAGGAAAGAAGGAAATGACCAGTTTGTAAAGGGTTCAACTGTTCAGCCACATAAGAGAGAAGAGATAAGCCCGTGCGGGAGAACAGACGAGCAATGGCTTCTAATACTGTGTTATTACAGAGATTCCTTGAAAAGAGGCAAGTACAAACATAATTTAGGCTAAGTTATCTTCCGCATACTGGCTTGATGTTGTTGCTTTTTAAAGATTTTTTTTTTTTATTTGTTAGAGAGAGCGAGCAAGCACAGGCAGACAGAGTGGCAGGCAGAGGCAGAGGGAGAAGCAGGCTCCCTGCCAAGCAAGGAGCCTGATGTGGGACTCGATCCCAGGACGCTGGGATCATGACCTGAGCCGAAGGCAGCTGCTTAACCAACTGAGCTACCCAGGCGTCCCTGTTGTTGCTTTTTAAATGGGCTGTTGTGAATAGCTAGGAAAGGGGTCAGGAACTGATATTAGTATCCAGCCTGCTTGGAGGAAGCTTTGCTACTGCCGGTGGTGCTGGTTCCTTGAGCCTTTTGCTTGATTTTGGCATTGACTTGCTGTGGGAACTTGAACCTGTCCCCATGAATGGCCCCTGGAGTCTTGGAGCCAGAAATCCCAGAGCTGGTAGTGGTATGAAAGATGGATCAGGTAGCCATGCAAGGTGTTAAAAGTAGACACAAGCTTTCCTTAATGAAATATACAAGTATTTTTGTCAGTTGTGGGGGGGGAGGGGAGTGTTGAGTGTTGAGGTGGGGGGTGAGGTTCTCTTTCAGAAGGGAGTGCAACCTCAACCAGCTTGAGTCACAGATTTCCTAAAATTAGCATTTAGTTTGGAATGGTCTCTAGGGTGTGGGGGCCCAGGTAGCCAGGGAGGGTCTACTCCTTACTCCTCCTCTTCCTTCTGTCCATCTTCTTCCCCTTCCTGCCTTTCTACCTTCTTGCCCCAACCCCACCTTCTCCTTCCCCTCTCCTACTCTTAAAAAGAAGCTCAGTGCTTTCTCCTGGCTGCTGACATGTGTTTACATGTCTCTCAGAGGTCCCCACATGGATATGGTCTCAGCTGCCCTGATGGGAAACCTGTTCATGAACACACCCTTCGTTAGCTTTGTTCCCTTCCTTGACTCCTTTCCCCTCTCCTCTTGTGGGGCTTCCTGAAATTTCTTTCCAAATAAAGTCCTTGTTCCCAAATCCTTGTCTTGGGGTCTGCTATTGGGAGAAACCAAGCTTAAACCCACAGAGACTTACATGGAGGGCAGCGTGCCGTTCCCACTCTTCTGTACCCTCTTTCCGTCGTTAACAACATATCGTGATGGTCACTCCATGCTAGTATGTCTGGAATTTCACTGTAGGGCACACACACACTCAACCTCTGCAGAATTTTACATTTCATTTTCTAAACCAAGTCCGCTGTAGAACAGAACTTTGTTATTGTGGTTGTTTCTTGAATTACAAATACTTGTGGCACTGAGCTGGAGCATGAAAAATATGGCCTCTGGACAAACCAGGCCTGGATTCAGGTTCAGCTGTCTCATCCCAGCTGTGTGACCCCAGACCAGTTACTTAAGTTCCCTGAGCCTCACTTTCTTCTCTGTAGAGAACTGACCTACCTCACAGCACACAAAACACCCTAAGACAGTGGCTACGAAACACCAAGTTCATGATTATTGCTCAGTAATTGTGGTCTCCACCCTGACCTCCAATCCCAGCCCTCATGGGGTTCCCAACGTGATGTAGCATCTGTCACTTTGCTCTCTAGTTGGTGGATCTATGTGGGCTGTTGTAGGATATAGAAGAGGGTGGGTGGCAGTATTAGATTCAGTGGGAAGCATCGAGCAAGATGACCCAGAGAAGGTGACATATGAGCTGGGTCTTAAAGAGTGATTAGGATTTCACTGAGACAAGGCAGAAGGAAGACAGACACTGTGCGCATTGTCCTGGGTAATTACAGCTCACCTGGCCAGAGGTGAAAGGGGCTCAGTGAGTCCCCACTTCTGGGATCAGCTGCGGGAGGCAGGGCATTTTGCCTGCATTACCTGCCTGAGCACTAATCCCCCACATTCCTCAAAAGGCTCAGAACCCATCCTGGCCTTTGTGTCTCAGACAGGATGGGCCCCTCAGTCCAAGGACAGATCCTGAAGGAGCTGGACAGTGACAGACCCTTGTTCCTTTAATTCCTGAGGTCTGCAAAGAACATGGGGTCTCCTGTTTTAGCCTGGAGCCTTTAGGGCAGAGGCTGCAGCTGACACACTTAATTGATGTATAGTGTTTAAAAAATATAATAGAGCTGATAATTAAGAATTGGAAGAAGTCACTTGAAAATCTGAATATTTAGCATCTTCTGCAAACTGGGACAATCTGTTGAAGCTCAGTCCGTGGTCCTGTATATGGACAGTGCACGGACCTGGGAGGGGTTTCCCTTTTCCCAGGCAGGACCTGTACCACTCTGTTAGCCTCAGGCTCCCACCACCCCTCAACACTGAGCCAAGGGCCCCTTACTCTTTGCTACTCTGCTTGCCCTATTTCTTAATAATAGAGGAATATTTTTCTGTGTCCATGTTTCTATCAAAAGACTAGTCAGGGGGCACCTGGGTGGCTCAGTGGGTTAAAGCCTCTGCCTTCAGCTCAGGTCATGATCCCAGGGTCCTGGGATCGAGCCCCGCATTGGGCTCTCTGCTCAGCGGGGAGCCTGCTTCCCCCACCTGCCTCTCTGCCTACTTGTGATCTCTGTCAAATAAATAAACAAAATCTAAAAAAAAAAAAAGACTCGTCAGGCACCTGGGTGGCTCAGTCGGTTAGGCATCCCATTTTTGGTTTTGGCTCAGGTTGTGATCTCGGGGTCATGAGATGGGGCCATATGGGGCTCTGTGGTGGGTGAAGGGTCTGCTTGAGATTCTCTCCTTTCCCTCTCCCTTCCTCTTTGCCCTTCTCCCTGCAAGTACTTGCACCTACCCTCTCTCTCAAGTAAATAAGCAAAATCTTAAAAAAAAAAAAATGGCCAGTCAGCCCAGCCTCACTTGTAGCTTTCCTGTTCGCAGGGGTGGTCAGTTTTCTGTGCCCAGTGGATGGGCTTTTGGGGGAAGGAGCTCTAATTTAAAAAGCTCTTTGATTCTTTCCTCTTTAGGAGGAAATTCTTAAGTGACTCCTAGAGTAAGACTTCATTCTTATTGCTAATGACACAGTGTCATACTGGCTCTTCTCCATGCTCTCTCTAGACCTCCCCACCAGCTTCCACAACCCTGTGCCAAAAAGCATAGCCCTGAAGAGCGAAGGCAATGCTAAGTGGCCCAAAGAATGTTTTCTAGAATGTTCAGTAAAACGCTCTTTCTGCAAAAGAGCTATTTTTTTTTTTTCTCCCATGGCACTAAACCTGAGAGTGCGACAGCGACTCTTTACAAATAAATCACTTGTCTGGGTCCATTTAGCCCCCTCCTGAGAGCGCACAAGCTCACGGGGTAGTCTTGTGGCCAGTCACACCCGGGGGTTGCTTCCTTGACTGATGAGTGCAAACTGCCTCACTTGTGGTGAGGTGATCCAGACAAATGAGGTGAAGTTGACTCAGGTGGGGACCAAAACTTCAGCTGTCCAGGCCAAATAGATGGGTCCCTAAAGGAGAAAGGGGGGAGCTGGTGTGTCCCCTGACCTCTTCTGGCCTCCCCACCCCCCAGGCAGGCTCCCTACCCCCCAGGAACCCTCCCCACCTCCCAGGTGGCCTCATCATCCATCAGGCAGTCCATGAGGTGCCTCTGCCTTTGGAAAGGCTGGGTAGTGGCTCTTGGGGACGGAGAGGGATTCTCTAGAGGATAGCTGGGCATTTTCCTGGTCTCTTGGAGATCAGCTAGCCATTTTTACACCCTTCATGTTTTCTGGGAAGGGAGGAGTTATATTTGCAACCCTGGGAATAGGTTTGACCTCTTGGTGAAGGCCTCAACTCTACCAAAAAAAGCAGAATTAAGTCAGGGTGGAAATGGGCCCTCCAGGGTCAGCTCAGATCTGGGCCCAGAAGGCAAAGCTGTCAGCCAGTTTGGAAGCAGAAGAGTCACCTGGGGCCCTTGTTAAAAATGAAGTCCTGTGGGCCTCCCGTGCTGACAGTTTGGTTTGCAGAGTTTGAGGGGGGGATCCAGGAATGTGGTTTAACAAGAGCCAGGGCATTTCATTGTAGGCATGCTCTCCCCGATGCCACTTCCACAGAACCCCAGCTACGTGGTTCTCAAAAGCCACTTCATGCATTTTTCCCCAGCTAGTTAGAAAAGTGCTTAAGGATTTATGAGTGTGGAAAAAAAAAAGAATTTATGGGTGTGAAAAAAAAAAGGATTTATGAGTGTGTCCTCAAAGTGCGGACTTCGGCACTGCTGCAACAAACGGCCTTATTATTTTGGATTTAACACAATGGGATTATAAATGATTCATTCCCAGTTGAAAAAAGGAACTCGACTCAACATCTGGGGGCTGAATGCAGGATATACTTCGCTTGTGCCATTTCTATAAAAATGGAATTGGGTTTCCATCGAGGTGCTGTTGCTGCTGCCTGTTTTCCCTTCCCTGGCAGGTTGCTCTGCCCTGCCGAGTGCCCACAGAGAGATTGTTAAAGCGGGGCTCCATTGGCAGCCCAGATTCCCATCTTCTTTTGCTCTTCTTACCTCCCTGTGCATGGTTTCAGACCGTTGGTTCCCAAGTGCTGCTGTGCAAAGAATCCTCTGGAGAACTTATTAAAAATGTAGACCTCAGAAATTTTAGTCCCTGGTGCTGTTGGGTGGGGCCTGAGAAAATGCATTGCAATCAGGATTCTCGGAGGACCACTTCTTTACCATAGCTCTGGGGGGCGCTCGTGAGGACACGGAGTCCTTTATCTACTGGGCATTCTAGACTTACTCTCTAGGGCCTACAAGCTTTTGTGCGGCTGACAAATGTTTGAGATTGGAAAAAATTATGTTGGCTCCATAAGAAGAATAGGGAACTACAAAAGCCAGAGCTGTCTACCAACCATAGCGTGCCAGCTGTGTCTGTTACTAAGTTTAGTGTTTATAAAAATTTCACCACACTTGAGAATGATTTGTAGGCTAGGTGTTTTTTTCTTCTGAATATGCATGATAATTGCTAAGATGCCATAGTCCATGACAAATGACTTGTAACTGGATTTCAAAGGCAAAATTGTAAAAATCTTCAAAATGTTTTTAAGGCAAATACTTATTATATTCACATTATATTTATGTTTATGACAGGATATAACTAGGATTTAATAGGTTTGATGGCATGTTGGGATGAGTCCTTAGAAGTGAAGGTATTTAGGTCTTACAAACGTTTGGGTTGTCCCTAAGGGTACATTTAGGATTTTCTTTCTTTCTTTCTTTCTCTCTCTTTTTTTTAAAAGATTTTATTTATTTATCTGACAGACAGAGATCACAAGTAGGCAGAGAGGCAGGCAGAGAGAACGGGGGAAGCAGGATCCCCGCTGAGCAGAGAGCCCGATGTGGGGCTCCATCCCAGGACACTGAGATCATGACCCGAGCCGAAGGCAGAGGCTTTAACCCACTGAGCCACCCAGGCACCCCTGTTTAGGATCTTCTTGGTCTTTGGGGCACTGAGTTCATAATACCCCATTTACTTGTGAAGTAGTAGGCAGTGTTGTAATCCCCATTTCACAGAGGAGGAAGTCAGCTAGTTCACTGGTTTACCCAAACACCAACAGCCAGTAAATAACAGCATCAGAATTTAACCCCAGGTGTTAAGACTCAAAATTATTCAGGGTCAGGAACCATACTAGCACACACTGATAATGATCTTCATGTGCAGGAAAAGCCAGCTAGCAGAGAGCTGGCTTTGGACTCATGATAGTACTGCTATTTTGCTGAAGATGAGGAGGGTGGGCAATGGGGGCTATTGCTTGATGTACCTATAGATCTGTTCCTTGAGCACATTAAAATCCTGGCCATCTTGAAGCATTACAGCAATAAAGCCAGAGAAAGATGGCACATGGTCTTTGCACAAAAACAGCCCGAGTGGCTAGAGACCATGCAGTCAAAAACCAGAAAAGACCCAGCAGACTCTGTCTGGAGAGCTTTGTGCTTCTGCCCAGACTGCAGAGTATCCTCACCCTCCCTGCCCAAGGAGAGCCTGGCCTCCTAATGCACACCCCCAGTGGCCACTGATGCTTGTGTTAGTGCTAGTACCAGTCTCTCTGGACATTAATGACTTTTCGAAAAGGTGTTGAGGGGAGAGAGCTATTGGTCAGGTTATTTTTTTTCCATCTCTGAACAATAAGAAATACATGTTCACTGCAAAAATTGAGAAAATATGGGTAAGTCAAAAGGGAGATAAAAAGCTCTGAAATTTTCCCATCCAGAATATTTTCCATTAATCTCTTAGTATACATCATCATTCTGGAATTCTTTTTCTATATAAAGACATGCTTCCTGGTACGAAGAGGGAACCAGTTCTACTTCATAATGTGTGTGTATGTGTGTGTGTGTGTGTGTGTGTTTTACCAGATGACATATTGTGGTGTTGTACCATGTAAATAACACACATCTATGGATACAGATATTGTTTGATGCATAGCCTTTATTGTATGACTTGACCACAATTTACCAATATCCTATTCTTGAGAAGTTCACCTCTTTCTAGACTTTTAAATTTGCCAACAGTGCTTCAGTGAACAGCCCTTGGCATATGCCTCCTAACTTTCTTGAGGTAGGAGAATTGCCCAATACCTTTGCATAGCTAAGGCCCTAAACAGAAATATAAAGAACATCTGTAAGAAAGTGGACACTTTGGCCCTGAATGTTCAGCAAAGAATTTTTCCTTGGTAGCAAGTTCTGGTCACTGAGCATTCTGTGTTAAGGACCCTGAAGCCTCTGAAATTTCACTCTATTTGCAAGATAACAAGTAAGCCTGCTATAGTTTCACGGAAGCTGGCAGAAGATAGGAGACTTCGGGATCAGAAACAAACAATAGTTTCTTACTCACAGCCATGACAGTGGCCCAAGTATTAGCATTTACACCAATTTCCTGAATCGCCATTCCCACAGTGGCACATGAAGAGGGCCAGATTCACAAGATCTTTAGAAATGTGAGACCCGCAGATACAGGGAGAATTGTCTCCCAATATTCTGTCTGTCAGCTGATAAGAAAATTATTAGCATTTTCATTCAAAGTCCAAAATTAGCAATTGCCTGTATATGTCATGGATTGAATATTTGGGGCCCTCCAAAATTCATATGTTGAAACCCTAAACCCTAATGTGATGGTATTAGAAGGTGGGACTTTTGAGAGGTGATTCGGTCGTGAGGATGAAGCTCTCATGAATGGTATTAGTGCCCTTATGATAGAGACCCCAGAGAGTTCTTTTACCTCTTCTGCCATGTGAGGGCACCTCAAGAACACAGCCATCTATGAACCAGGAAATTAGCCCTCACCAAGAGCCTTGATCATGGGCTTCTCAGCCCTCAGAACTGTAAGAAATAAATGTTTCTAAGCCACCTAGTCTATGGCATTTTTTATTATAGCAGCCAAATGGAGATCATTTGGGCTGTTATAATATATTTTATATCTATATCTATATATAGGTATACATATACCTATATATAGATATATATATGATTCTGAGAGATGAGATAATGGGAGCTGACAGTAGTACTAAATATGTACGTTTATCCAAAATAGATACCTAAAATCTTCCCTGAGAGGTCATCCAGGCCAATCTCTTACCTTCATCTAGAGTATCTTTTCCATCTATTATTCTCCTGTTAGTACTGATTTGTGAGATACTGTGCCAGGTCCCACAGTTCTTGAATAATAAAAGAATGAGAATATGTGTTACTCTCAAATCCGCAGTATCGGTTTTGAGATCATTCTTAAGCTTGGTCCAGCAAAGAAGTCTCTGGAATTCATGGTGTTTTTTTTGGACATCATGAAATAAATTATTTATGATATATTGAGTTTAATAAATCAGATATCTCAGAGTAAAGTAGTAAAAATATGCCCATGGCTTAAGAGAAATTTATGGGATAGAGCTTTTGAATTGGGAAAATACCATACATTAACTAAATCCTATGTAACCAAGAAGTCATTGTTTGATTTTTTTTAAAGATTTTATTTATTTATTTGACAGAGGGAGATCACAGGTAGGCAGAGCAGCAGGCAGAGAGAGAGGGGAAAGCAGGCTCCCTGCTGAGCAGAGAGCCCGATGTGGGGCTTGATCCCAGCACCCTCGGACCATGACCTGGGCTGAAGGTAGAGGGGCTTAACCCACTGAGCCACCCAGGCAACCCCACTGTTTGATTTTAATGGTGGAAAGCTTCTATGTACTCATGGAACATTGATGTTCTATGGGCCCTTCGTTTGAGACACTCTGATTCCTGAGATCACTCAAGGTGAATCACTTCCCCTTTTCAGGCTTCAGGGTCCTCATCCATACCAGGATGTAGCCAGGATTAGGACCCAGGTTGCCCAACTCCTCATGTGGTCTTATTAGTACAGCACCAGCCTGCTTGACCTGAGAAGATAGCCCAGCCCCTTTCCATCACTCTTCCCGACAGGAAGTTTCTTCCAAGGTCTCAATCTTAGCAAACATTTTCTTGCTTGTCTCTCTAGTATAATAGGATGAAATCTTCCTTGCATAGAACCACAAAATAAAACAAAAGCCGACGAAACAAAAAAACCTCAGACTCTTTTGTATGATATTTTAAAATCTTAAAGATGCAGACTCTTCTACTCCTGAAACCAATATACAATATGTTAACTAACTAGTGTTTATTTATTTATTTTTAAAGATTTTATTTACTTATTTGACAGAGAGAGACTCAGCAAGAGAGGAAACAAGCAGGGGAAGTGGGAGAAGGAGAAGCAGGCTTTCCACTGAGCAGGGAGCCCGATCGATCCCAGGCTCGATCCCAAGGCTCGATCCCAGGACCTTGGGATCATGACCTGAGCCAAAGGCAGATGCTTAAGCCACCCCGGTGTCCCACTAACTAGCGTTTAAATAAAAATTTGAAGAAAAAATGCCAAGGACAGAAAGATATTACTCTCCCCATCCAAAAAAAAAGGAATGAAGATTCATGGCATATGAATATTTGCATGACTTTCTTCCCCAACCGTTCTCCATAATCCTCCTCACCCTCTCTCTTTTGGTAGTTCATCTTTTGACAAGAAGTAGTCCTATTTTTTTTTTTAATCTATCACTCTTTTGTGTTTTTCTTTCCCTCTAGAGCTTTCTTTCTGACTTCTGTCTCTGTTAGATGAAGATTTATTTCAACCCTTTAGATTCCTTGGATTTGGTCCGTATTTCTTCATAGGGACAATAATGAACTTTCCAGTTATAAACTGTTTAGCGTCTTCATTCCAAAGTTTTCATCTTTATTGCTGACTATGCATTTGGCAATAAATGCTGTTGGAAGATATAAAATACGGCCACAAGTTCTTTGATGCTTCTCTCATTGAGAAATGAAGTCTATGTCCCTTTATCTTCAATCCGGGCATCCTTGTGCCTGCTTTGACAATAGCATACACTGGAAGCGTAGCTATGTGGCTTCCAAGACTATGCCATGAAAAGCTTTAGGCTGCTGAGGATACTTGTTCTTGGAGCCATGGGCTACTACTACTAAGTCCAATCCTGAGATTATCATGCTAGAGGGGCTCCAACTAGCTTTTCTAATACTGTCCTAGCCAAGCCTGCCTTCCTTCCACCATTCCAGCCCAAGCTCCAGTCACAGGAGTGAAGAAGCTCTTTTGGAATGAATCCTCCAAACCCAGCTGTTCTAACCTCCACCTGTTGGGTCTTACCTTGTCTTTTTTTTTTTTTTTTTAACATTTTATTTATTTGACAGACGGAGATCACAAGTAGGCAGAGAGGCAGGCAAAGAGAGAGAGCAGGAAGCAGGCTCCCTGCCGAGCAGAGAGCCCGATGCGGGGCTTGATCCCAGGACCCCGGGATCATGACCTAAGCTGAAGGCAGAGGCTTGACCCACTGAGTCACCCAGGTTACCTTGTCTTGTGAGTCATCTCAGCTAAGACTTAGACACTGTGGACCAGAGGCGGGCCAGCCCTGCAGAGCCATTTCCTAATTTCTGATTCAGGACATCCCAAGCATAAAAAAAGTAGAGTTGTATTACACCACTAAATTTTTGTGTAGTTTGTTACACAAAAATAATTACAATAAAATGTTCTAGTCTAAAAGTGAGGTGCCACCAGAGCAAAAACTTAGAATAAGTAGTATCAGTTTTGGGACCTGATGGTAGATGGACACTGGAAGGGCCTTGAGGGGATGGTTAGCATAAGTTTGACAAACCTCAAGGAGGCTGTTGTAAGAGCTGGTAGGGAAATGAGGACAATGTTACTGGAAGCTGAAAGAAAGGGGAGCCTTGTTTTGTAATGGTCGAAAGTTGGTCAACACTGTCACATGTGGTAATGTCGAAACAAGAAAGTACTTACTGAGCTCAGTGATACAACTAGGGAGAATTCCAAGCAGAGTGTTGGAATGGCCAATTGGCTTCCTTATTATATCTTCAATCAAATGTGGGTGGAGACAGATGAATTAAAGAAAAACTGTTCAGTTTTTGAATGGAATTTGTAGCAAACATAAAAGGCCCTGGACTGTCTTCCCACCCAGAAAAATGTTCTCAAACTGAAAAAGAACCCCAGGGACAAAATTAAATCCAGGACCTGGTCAGGAAAATACAGTCTCAGGGTGAAGATGAAGCTGAGAATGTGACTTTAAAGCCTTCTCTTTTTGGAAAAGACTTCAGAATGGGTTAAGATGATGCCTCATAGATACTTTGCAATGGACAAAAATATTCTAAGGATCTTAAGGATACACTTCATGGACTCTAAGAATCTTAGTGGTTCTGTCTCACAGTGGTCTCATAGGAAGCCCAGGAAATAGGTTTATCTTGGAGATGTGTGGATTCAGTTTCGGTCTAATGGAGTAGACTTTAAAGTGATCATAAGAGACTCATCAGATTTTTAAAGGAATGACATCATATTTGACTGAAAGGAAAAGAGAAAATACAAAACGAAAAGAGGTCTTTGGACCCTCACAAAGTTCTATAGGCAGGAGACAAGTGAGAAACTACTCAACTGTAGACAAAGGTGGCTTTAATAGATGAGAAAGTGTCTCAGAGGAAGCCAAGAGCTTAGAAAAATCATTTCCCAAGAGCAGAATTGACCCATAGAAAGGGAATTGGCAACACATGCTCAGAGGGATTGCAGAATTGCCGTGGACCAGTGAATGTTGTGCGCCTCTAGTTTCCTCTTTTTTGAATAGGAGTGTCTGCATTCATTATCTCACATTCCTGTTTCACCTTTATGTGTACGTGGGGGGGGGGGAGCAGGGGTAAACAGTTGATAGGATTTCAAACAAGAGAAACTATAGCCAAGACTCTGAACTTGAAGAGCCTCATTCGCACATGGCTCTGATTTAGAAGATGATACTCTGAAACTTGAGCCTGAGCCTGTGATGCAATGAAACTCTTGGGGGGTCTTGGGAGGAGACAAGTATACTTTGCCTGTGGGAAGAAAATAAATGATTCGTGGTTGGAGCAAGGGCTGTGGTGATTTAAAAATAGGACTGCGTATTCTTCATCATTCCTTCCATCAAGAGTTGATATCTTTGTTCCCTCCTCTGAATTGGGGTAGGCTTATGACAACTTTGACAAATAGAGAATAGCAGAAATGATGACTTCGGAGGCCAGATCATAAGCATCTATGCAATTTCCTCTTTGTGCTGCTGGGAACATTTGCTTTTGGGGCTCTTACCTTCCATGTACAACTTCCAACTGACCTGAGATGTCTGGCCATGCTGGCAAGGCCCTGTGTAGGTACTCTGGTCTTCCCACCATCTCAGCCTAGTTTCTAGACATGTGATTGAAAAAGCCATCATGGAGGGGACTCCTCCCATTCTGGTATTCTAGCCTTACCTGTTCTAGACTCCTCTGGTTAGTGGAGTCATCCAAGGCCCAAACATCATGGAACTGAGAGGAGCTTTACCCTTTTCAAATTCCAGACTCATAGAATCTGTGAGCATTATACAGTTGTTATTATTATTGCATGCCAATTGATGTGGTTTATCATGTAGCAACAGGTAATTGGAACAATGTTCCTGCATGTTAGGTGGTATAAGAGCCCAAGGGTTTTACCTGGGAGAAGTCTGGACCAAAGGGATTCCTTGGAAGAAGTTATGGCATAGTCCTTTGCTTGGCTAATGGATGGATAAAGAGGACATCTAGAGGTATTTGCCAAGTACCTAAGAAGAATAGTGTCTCTCTGTTATGGGAAAAGAACAGGAAAGGCCCAATGCTGTCTTCCACTCCAGATTTAGTAGAATTCTGGGGAAGAGAAGTATGGATCTTGGGGTGAATGGTGGCCTTTCCAGAAAATCCTTTGCTATGTGAGTTGAGTGGGACAGTTTATGGTAGGAAGCATGGCTCTAAGATTTCCTGGAGCATTAAGTGGTGTGGGCAAAGGCTTTGGTTCAGAACAGAAAGGACATGGGACCAGTAAGCAGACCTTCCTTACCAGGAATCTAGAACATTTGTTTGTGTTACACTTCATTTTGTATATCCTTAATTTTTTTCTCCACTGTGGCTTCAACATCCTTCTTAAGTGTAATGACTATTAGCACTACTGATGAAAATCTAAGGGTCTTAGATGTGTAACTCTTTTTTGAACTCCTTGATGCATGAATGGGGTTATCTCATCATATTAAAATTGTAAACAAGCAACTGTTCCTTTAAGAGATCTGGATGTGCTAGGCTTTCCCCTACTGCTCATGTTCTAGAAATCCTTTGTGAAATTTAGGCGCCTGGGTGGGTCAGTCCGTTAAGCATCTTCAGCTCAGGTCATGATCCCAGGGCCCTGGGATCGAGCCCTGTGTCAGGCTGTCTGCTCAGAGGGGAGCCTGCCTCTCCCTCTCCCTTTGCCCCTCCCCCTGCTTATGCTCTCTTTCTCTATCTCAAGTAAATAAAATCTTTAAAAAATATATTCTTTTTGCTCTTCAGCATGGAAATTGGCCCATGAGTTATCTAATAAAGTAGTTTGTCTTTGAGCAAATACTCAAATGTATTTTTACTAAATGCCGTTGGCAAAGGCATATGGTTAAATTAGTTCTATTTAATTTATTTGACCAGTATTAATGGATATTTACTGTGTGCCAAGCACTGTGCCAGGCTCTGCCTTAAAGAGGAAAGAAATGGTCTGAACCCTAGTTAAACTATTTGTTGCATGATAGAAAAAATTCTAAATGCTATTAGCTTGCTTTTCTCTTCTGTTGGCAATAATGTCCTTTTAAAGATTTGTTGTAAAAGTCAATCGAAATCAAAGGGGAATAAATAGAATAAGATTTACAAAACCCTTTTACATTCCTTAACTCATCAGGAGAGGATGGTGTTCCATTCAGTCATTTACTAATTCAAGAAACTTGTACTGTGTGCCTGCCTTGGTGCTTAGCACATAGCGAAAGCTCAGTCAGCATTTGCTACTGTGGGATGACTGGGGATCATAGTTCTTTCTTTTGGACAAGTTCTCCCACCCCTACTGCCACATCAAGGAAAGGTGAGTATAGGTGTTGGGTTGAGGGTATCCATTTGGGGAGGTTCTGCTTCCTTAAGCCAATGGGTGGATGTAGGAAAGGGGCTCTGGGTGTGATAGTAACCAGTGGTCCTCCATGCTGTACCAGCTTCGTTGGACCTCTAGGAAAATGGAGATTGGTTGGTCTCTCTTACTGAGATGATCATGGGACCCTCTCCTTACCAATTCCAGATTCACTGGATTTAAGTGTAGTTGGTGGGAAGATGGACCCAAGAACAGAAAGCAGAGAAGATGGAGAGAAAGGGAACACATGTTAGGAAAGGAAAGGAAGGTGAAAGTTTTTTCTCCAGGAAATGTGTGATTCAGAGAATCTAGATGTTGTCAAATGCCCTCTGCCCCTCAGAGATCTTGATAAACTTGCTCTGAACCCCAGTATGGTTAAAACCTTTCCTCTAGATAGCTGAGAGCCCCACACCCTGGGATAGACTTCACTCTGCTGTGGAGCATCCATGCCCAAGGACCCCAACTCTGCCATATGCAAATTCCCACAGGTGTCAGTGCAGGTATCGGCCACATGGTGTGTCTCAGTGCTCTGAGGAGCATCACACAGTGCTGTGTGCCAGTGCCCTGTGACTTCCTGGTTGCGTGACCTCTCTTCATATGGTGCTTCTTCCAAAGCCCACGCTCTGGCCTCATTAACCCTTCTGCTCTCCCCCTCTGCACAGGGGAGTCAGGACCCTACTCTAAATGAATGTCTTGTACAGAACAGCCCTGCAGCCTGCCTTCCTCTGACTCCTCTTGGAAATGTGGGAAGTATAATGATCTGCCTGGGGGGTGTAAGGAGTCCCATCCAGTGAGATCCAGGGTCCTTGGAGGGCAGCTTCCTGTAGCAGCAGCAACTCCTGTCTTTCCCCTTGAATGTCCAGAGCCTGGTTTGTCCCCAGGAGACACAGAGACACTGCACCTCTCTGGTTTCACAGAGTACCGCCTCTGGGGCCTGGCTCCAGGCAAAAAAGAAGTTAAGACATCTGACTTGGGAGATGGACGCGTGCCTCAAGGGAGTAGAGAGTGCGGACTCCAGAAAGCCCCTTCCCTAACACACATGGCTGAACAGCTCTCCAGATGGGGTCAGGAGGGCCTCGCATTCATCAAGGTTTCAAATGTAGAGTCTGATGTCATTGCCACAGGTTTCCACACGCAGTCCTTGAGCCACTCTGACAAGACTGAAAGAAGACATTCATCAAATGATCTTAAAACTGCGTCCCTTTATTGGATGGCAGTTTGTGAAATATAAGCATTTACAGTGCATTCTAATTCTGTAGCTATGGCTCAGCATTCCTTTATTTTCAGCATTCTCAGAGCTGCAAACTAAAGGAGAAAACTGAACAGATACGGCTTAGCCGTCTCTTGTCTCTGAAATACCCTGACTGGTGACAGTCTCTGTGTCCTTGGGGACAAGAATGTGTCTTACGTTCTGCTCTGTGGCTGTGTCTATGGAGGAAACAGTAATGAAGACAAACCTCGTATCTCCGAAATGAGGTTTGTGAGGGTCATCAAATATCACAAAAGCTGAAATGGCAGGCAAGTGGGTGCTCCCTTATTCTTTTTGGCTATCATCATGGCAGTTGCCTTAGAAATTGCTGGAAGTGCACACTGAGTTGGGATTATATGGGGAGAAGGGATCAGCTCATGTTGCCTGGATCTGGCTCGAGAACTGAGAAATGATTACCCTTTAATGGTCATTCCACCCAGGCTGTCGTGTTCTTGCTGTCTTGGCCAATGGTCCCCTTGTTGCTGTAATTTCTGCTTTAAATGGCCACTCCGCAATCTTGTTTCTTTGTTCCCTCTCCAAGTTTTGCAAGCTGCCTGAACCCCCCCTCCATTACATAACCATTTATATACTTTGCCTTATAACTGCAAATAAAAAATGCCTGATGGAAGATGCGAGATACTAAGTGATCTGGTTCTCTCAATGTGGCCAGAAGAAGCATAAATAAAACCTTACGGACATTGACGGAGCCACAGCTGTGATGAGTACTGTTGGGCAGAAACAGCTCTGTGCTATCCCATTATTAATGCTCCTCTGAAAAAGAGGGGCCTCCTGGTAGCAGTGTGTTGCTTTCTCTGGTGCCGAGAAACAAAATTGGCAAAGGAGATCATGTCCACATTTCCTTAAAGGAGAGAATATGAAAGCTTTTACCCAAATTGTCCTTCCAGGTATGTGTCTTCTAGGACTTAATGAACATATGGCACCCACGCCCTCCGACAGGAGTTGGCAATGACCATGCTTGTTCCTTTGGAGCAGTGCTGTGTCTAATTCTTTATGTCCTCAGTACCTAGCACCATACCCAGAGCTTGGGATGCAGTCCCTCCATGTTGGTGGATTGGGTCAATGACTGAATGGAAGGAAGAAATGAATGCATGCTGTTGAGGGCTGAAGAAAAGAGGGCCTGCTGAGCACCATCAGCTCTCTCCTTCCTGCAAAGGAATCCCTTATGCTGGACATTCACCAGGTGCCACATGATGAAGTGATTGTGCATGTTGGGCAGATGTCAAGCTGTGACCAGCAGTGTCAGTCAGGCTTCCTAGGAGCTGACGGCAAACAGACCGTCTGTGGTTCCTTGGAAGCGTACTATCAATTGGCTTCATTCGTCATGGTCATTTGAAGTTTACCGAGAACAGTCTCGGAAGTTAATTTGTTCCTGTAGAACATTTGAGAATTGACTATGAGCCAGGCACTCTCCTGAGCATTTTTGTCACAACTGTCTACTTAATTTCTCTCCCATCTGATGAGGTATTTAATGTTATTCTGAGTTCTACACACGGGGCTGAGGGATGTGTCTCAGATGGCAAGTTTTGTAAATGGCTTCCCCGAGGCTCGAGCAGGTACATGTATGGTGTCTCAGAGCCTCAGGCTGAGCTGGGAGCTGTGAAGATGGGCAGGGCATCCCCAAGTATCCAAGATGGCGAGTGGCAGGAAGAGAGGGAGGTTTGTCGCACTGTCTGTGGTCCTCAGGGTTCTGAGCTTCTGGAGAGGCTTGGTTCAGTCTTGCTACTCAGTAAAGTATTGGTCATCCTGAACCTTAGGGGATGAACCACTCAGTTAAGAAACGGAAATGCTTTCATGAAGCAGATGACCAGAAGTGCAAGTTGGAGGGGACGTAGGAAATAGAGTGTCCGGTCTCAGGAAGAACATGATACAACATTAGGTCTGCCAGTGAGCACGGACATCACCCAGGTCACTGGCTCCCAGATGCTTTGATTTCACAGGTCAGGTTAAAAATGTATTCAAGGTCGACTGATTTGACAGCTTTTAATTTTGTTAGTGAGGGTATGTTGTGTGTGTGTCTGTGTGTATGTGTGGGTGGGTGTGTACTGCCACAGGGGTTTTATTTTATTTTAATTTTTTTAAAAAAAATTATTTATTTATTTGACAGACAGAGATCACAAGTAGGCAGAGAGGCAGGCAGAGAGAGTGAGGGGGAAGCAGGCCCCCTGCTGAGCAGAGAGCCCAATTCGGGGCTCGATCCCAGAACTTGGAGCTCATGACCTGAGCCGAAGGCAGAGGCTTTACCCACTGAGCCATCCAGGCACCCCACCAACTGGGGTTTTAAATGAAAATGTATTTCAACAGTAAAAGTTTAGAAAGGATAGAAATTCAGAACAGAGGATAGTTTCTCTTAAGAAAAGAGAGTTGGCAACTTTCTGTTGGCATTTAAAGAGAAATGACATTCAGTATTTCTTCATTTATGAAATGTTATCAGTTAGAAAGCATGCCGTCAACTTAAATTGAATGGATGATGCATCCTGATTTCAAAAGTCTTAAAGTAAAATGAGTTTTGTTTTTTGCTGCATCTGAAAAAAGATGAACACTGTATTTTCTTAATTATTTGATATCATGTGACATCTATTTATTTCCATGATATGGGTGTGTGCCTTGGCTTGGGTGGGGGTGGTGGTGGTGTGGGACATCTATATGCAGTGATGTCCTGGGAAAGTAGAACTCAAATTTGGGTAGTTTGTCGAAATTCCATTTCACGAAGTTATCTTCACTCAGTTTGTAGTTTTCTGGGCAACCTGGAAAAAATGTTAGAGCAGCAGCCCACAGTCTCCCTGCCCTTCCTTTGCGAGTGTGTGGGGAGATGGTATGTGTGCAGGTCTCTGGGTCTGTAGGAAATGACTGCCCGTGGAAGACTGGCCTGCTCCCAAGCCCTGCTGGCCTAGCATGGCACTGTCAGAAATTTGTCTCAAAGGCGAATGACCGTGGAATTTCTTTTATTTTTTAATTTTATCTTCATTGACCAATTAATGTATTTATATCCAGGATGGGCACTGGGGACCATAAATTCTGTCTAATCTTCCATCAATACAAAAAGCAGATTCAGGGACACTCTGTGGCTTAAGGTCACCCAGCAAATGGTTGACAGAATCTGGAATAGAAGCCAGATTGTTAATCTGTCATCCTGGTTCTAAACTTAAAAAAATTTGCCTTCCAGGCCCAAAACACAACTTTTTGTGAATGTAGCTAGACAGTGCCTCACTTTCCACCCAGACAAATATATAATCAAAAATGTACTCAAATGGCCTTGGGGCCAAGGCAGGTGAAGGACTTAGGTGACCAAATCCTCTGGGCCCACTGAAGCCACCACCTTCTCCTCAACCTTGGCCCTGTTATTGTCAAGTGAAAATATAGGCTCAGAACTTCTGATTATATAAGGGAAATTAGGAAGTCAAGATTTCATTTAGTTAAAAAAAAATTTTTTTTAAGGGAAGGTCTGGAGTCTTGGAAGCTTGACTACCCTATGTACTCCTACAAATGGACCTGGAGAGCTTGTTTGCAAGTTTTAGCAGGGGAGTGTAGCTATTTGTATACCCTTGACCCCAAAATGGTCCTCTTTGATGGAGCATGTAGCTTCTGGAGGGATGCTCACAGATCATCGAGGGAGGAAGGGACACCAGTCTGGACAGCCAGGCCAGCTGAGTCAAGCCTGGTGATCAGGGGGGTGACAGATATAGCAGCCAGATCACCCTCAGATCCAGAAGTCTAGATTTTAAGATTCATTTATTTGCAAGAGAGAGAGAGAGAGGATGAGTGGGAGGGGCAGGGGAGGGAGAGGGAGGGAGAATCTCAAGCAGATTCTGCACTGAGCACAGAGCCTGATGTGGGGCTCGATCTCACCACCCTAAGATCACGATCTGAGCCAAAACCAAGAGTCAGACACTTAACCAAATGCACCACCCAGGCTTCCCTCAGAAGTTTAGATTTTCAATGAAATCTCTCCTATTTTAAATTTTGGCAACTCAGAAATTGAAGAGAAAAAAAAAAGCAACCTCAAAGTCAAATATTGTAGAAGCCAAAAAAACAAACCAAACCAAACCCCCAAAACAAAAATAGAAACAAAATGCATGTCTCTGGGCCACCTTTGTACCTTGCTTCCAATTTGCAGTGTCTTACAAAGAATCGTTGTAAGTGGTTTCGATCCTTCTGAGGTTTGATTGAAGATGTTTTCATGCTGTACACTGTGATGACCCACAAGAAAGAATGTGGTGATACCATTATTTGAGCACAGTTTATAATGCTAGGAAAAGAGCCATGGCACAGTGAGTGAGTATAGTAGGGTAGGACATTTCTGATATGCTGTGATCCCCAGCTACACAGAAGTGTCCCTACGAGACACGTGATAAGCAGCGAAGAGCTGGTGTCTCTGGGTACAGCTGTTCTTCTTCTCCTTCTCTGTACATCTTTAAACTTTCCAAGTTAGCCATACTAAACATGTATCCCTTTTGAGACCAGAAATTAGAATGCTCATGTATAGGCTTATGTATAGTTTACCACTCTTAGGAACATATCCTAAAGATTATTACATAAACTAGAAAGAGATTTAGCACAAAGTTCCTCTGTTTTATTTAAAGTAGTGAGGAATTGGGGTGCCTGGGTGGCTCAATCGATTAAGCATCTGCTTTCTGCTCAGATCATGACCCCAGAATCCTAGGATTGAGTCCAGCATCGGGCTCCTTGCCCAAGCTTGGGCCCTACTTCTTCCTCTGCCTGCTGCTCCCTCTGCTTGTGCACTCGTTCTCTTTATTTCTCTCACAAATAATGAAACAGTGAGGAAATGGTAAGATGTCCAACAATTGGGCAATGTCTGAGTAATATATGGAATATTTATACAATGGAATACTTTGCAATCATTGTTTTTGATCACATTATTAGGTAATAAGATAAAACAATTATAATATAAAATAATAGAATGTATTGTTGCATAGCATGTGAATTAAAATTGAGCTTAAAAACACTTGAAGTAGGAAAAAGGTTGAAGAAAACTGCCAAAGTATAAGATAATGTTTTTATTTATTTATTTTTGAAGTAAGATCCATGCCCAACATGGAGCCCAACACAGGGCTCAAACTCACAACCTCAAGATCAAGACTTGAGCTAAGAATCAAGAGGCAGATGTTCGGGGGAGGAGTCAAGATGGCGGAGAAGTAGGAGGCTGAGACGACATCAGCCAGCAGGAGATCAGCTAGATAGCCTATCAAACCATTCCGAACACCTACAAATCCAACAGGAGATCGAAGAGAAGAAAAACAACAATTCTAGGAACAGAAAATCGACCACTTTCTGAAAGGTAGGACCAGCGGAGAAGTGAATCCAACGCGACGGGAAGAGAGACCCCAGGGGGAGGGGCTGGCTCCCGGCAAACAGCGGAGCACAAAATCAGAACTTTTAAAAGTCGGCTCCACGGAGGGACATCGCTCCAGAGGCTCAACTGGGGTGAAGACCTCACGGGGACAACGTGGACTCAGGTCCCACGGGGTCACAGAAGGATCGGGGGTGTCTGAGTGTCGCAGAGCTCACAGGTATTAGAGCGGGGAAGCCGGCTGTGGAGACAGAGCCGAGGAGTGAGCTCTCAACTCGGGGTTTCCTAGAGCCGTGCTCTGTGACACGGGCCGGTGCTCTGTGCGAGGGGTCCCCACAAGATCCGGGGAGACTCCGACCCGGGAGAGCTCAGGGATCTACGGGGTTCGGAGACTCCAGGTGGGACTCTGCCAGAGACAGAGACGCTTGGTCACAGGCTGGGTGAGCTCGGAGCTCCCAGAGGCCAGTGAGACGGGACTGATGACGCACGATTTTCTCTGAGCGCGGTCTGCGGGCACGCGCGGTCTCCAGCGCAAACGTGGGCTGGGGAGACTGGAGGGATTAAACGCTTTTCTATGAAGGTGCACTGAAGACTGGGGCCCCTAGATCTCGGCTCCTCTGAACCGGAGATTGGGAGGCCGCCATTGTCATTCCCGTCCTCCGGAACTCTACAGAAAGCGTGTTCAGGGAAAAAAAGCTCCTGAAAGCGAACCTGAGAGGACTGCTTAGCCCGGCCCCTGGTAAAGGCAGTACAATTCTGCCTGGGGCAAAGACACCTGAGAATCACTACAACAGGCCCCTCCCCCAGAAGATCAAAGAAATCCAGCCAAGACCAAGTTCCTTAACAAGGAGAACAGCAGATTCTTATCTGGACAAAATGACAAGGCGGAAAAACTCACCACAAAAAAAAGAGCAGGAGACAGGACCGAAGGCTAGGGACCTAATCAATACAGACATTGGTAATATGACAGATCTGGAATTCAGGACGACGATTCTCAAGGTTCCAGCCGGGCTCGAAAAAGGCATGGAAGATATTAGAGAAACCCTGTCAGGAGAAAAGCCCTTTCTGGAGAAATAAAAGAACTAAAATCTAATCAAGTTGAAATAAAAAAAGCTATTAATGAGGTGCAACCAAAAATGGAGGCTCTTACTGCTAGGATAAATGAGGCAGAAGAAAGAATTAGTGATATAGAAGACCAAATGACAGAGAATAAAGAAGCTGAGCAAAAGAGAGACAAACAACTACTGGATCACGAGGGGAGAATTCGAGAGATAAGTGATACCATAAGACGAAACAACATTAGAATAATTGGGATTCCAGAAGAAGAAGAAAGAGAATAGGAGCAGAAGGTATACTGGAGAGGATTATTGTAGAGAATTTCCCTAATATAGCAAGGGGAACAAGCATCAAAATCCAGAAGGTGCAGAGAACACCCCTCAAAATCAGTAGGAATTGGTCCACACCCCGCCATCTAATAGTAAAATTTACAAGTCTTAGTGACAAAGAGAAAATCCTGAAAGCAGCACGGGACAAGAAGTCTGTAACATACAATGGTAAAAATATTAGATTGGCAGCAGACTTATCCACAGAGACCTGGCAGGCCAGAAAGAACTGGCATGATATATGCAGACCACTAAACGAGAAAAACATGCAGCCAAGAATACTTTATCCAGCTAGGTTATCATTGAAAATAGAAGGAGAGATAAAAAGCTTCCAGGACAAACAAAAACTGAAAGAATTTGTAAACACCAAACCAGCTCTACAGGAAATATTGAAAGGGGTCCTCTAAGCAAAGAGAGACCCTAAAAGTATTATCAAAAAGGAACAGAGACAATATAAAGTAACAATCACCTTACAGCAATACAATGGCACTAAATTCATATCTCTCAATAGTTACCCTGAACGTAAATGGGCTAAATGCCCCAATCAAAAGACACAGGGTTTCAGAATGGATAAAAAAACAAAACCCATCCATATGCTGCCTACAAGATACTCATCTTAGACCTGAAGACACCTCCAGATTGGAAGTGAGGGGGTGGAAAACAATTTACCATGCTAATGGACATCAGAAGAAAGCTGGGGTGGCAATCCTTATATCAGATCAATTAGATTTTAAGCCAAAGACTATAATAAGAGATGAGGAAGGACACT
>ML101753.1:0-15729 GCA_003697995.1 Taxidea taxus jeffersonii
AGTGCTCTCTCTCTCTCTTAAACAAAATCAGCAGAGGAACTGAATAGTTTCCAAAGAAGACATATAAATGGCCAACGGGTACATAAAAAAGTGCTCAACATCCCTCATCATCACGGAAAGGCAAATAAAACCATGAGGAGACATCACTTCACACCTGTCAGAATGGCTATCACCAAAACAACAAAAGAGAGCAAGCATTGGCAGGAATGTGGAGGAATGGAAACCCAAGTGCCCTGTTAGGGGAACTCTAGCCTGGTTGAAAGAGTTGGTGAGTAGGTGCCCAGTGAGCATTTGCAAGTAGAAGAGCAGGGCACAGACCTGTACCCCAATAATTACTCTTCGGCTCTTGCGCTGGCATGGCTGCATGGGGACATCAGCAGGGATGCCTTGCCCCATCTGTGCAAGACAAGGTGGGCTCCAACCCCTTTGCACATCCCACACTGCCATGAGCCCTTCTGCTCTGAGCTTGCCCCTTGACTGCCCTTGGCACACAAGGAAGGTGCACATGGGGCAAACTTTCCCAAAGGATTGACATGAAGGAGAAAGTTTACATCTCAGGGTCAGGAAAAGGAAAAATTGAGATTCAAACAGCTTTATGCTTTTAAAACCCATTGGCCCTGTTCCTGAGTTCTGCTCCCAGGGGATTGATGTCCTACTATCTCCACTTTCCTTCAGACTGACTCTCGACAAGACACACGGACCTGATTAATAGTTGCACCCGTCACAGTCTGTGTTTATGAAAACTTCCCACACATTTTTTATTTTTTTTAAGATTTATTTATTTATGAGAGAGAGAGCAGAAGGAGAGGGAGAGAGAATCCTTAAGCAAACTCCCCACTGAGTGCCGAGCTCAACATGGGGCCCGATCTCAGGACTGTGAGATCGTGACATGAGTCAAAACCAAGAGTCAGCTCATTGACTGAGCCACTCAGGGACCCCTGGCATATTTTTTTTTAAAAAGGGAGACCAATCACATTATAAGAATTGTTATTTTGTTGTTGTTGATTTTAAGTTATATGAGCTCTTTATATGTTTGGGATATTATCCCCTCATCTGATATATAATTTGCAAATATTTCCTCCCATTCTGTAGGTTTTTTATTTTATTAATTGTTTCCATTGCTGTGCACAATTTTTAATTTGATGCCATCGTACTAATTAATTTTGCTTTCATTGCTTATGATTTTGGTGTCACATCTAAAAATTATTGCCAAGACCAATGTCAAGGAGATTTTCCACTATTTTCTCCTATAAGGGTCACAGTTTTGGGTCTTACATTTAAGTCTTAATCCATTTTAAGTTAATATTTGTGAGGTGTCCGGTTTCATTCTTCTGCAAATGGTTCTCCACTTTTCTGATCACCATTTCTTGAAGGAACTATACTTTCCCTCATTGGCTATTCTCGGCTCCCTCGTCAAATATTGATTGGCTTTGTATGTGGGAGCTTATTTGTAGGCTTTCAATTCTGGTCTATATGTTTATGGTTTTTTTTTAAAGATTTTATTTATTTATTTGTCAGAGAGAGAGGGAGAGAGAGTGAACAAGCACATGCAGACAGAATGGCAGGCAGAAGCAGAGGGAGAAGCAGGCTCCCTGCCGAGCAAGGAGCCCGATGCGGGACTCGATCCCAGGACTGCTGGGATCATGACCCGAGCTGAAGGCAGCCGCTTAACCAACTGAGCCACCCAGGCGTCCCATGTTTATGGTTTTTAAAAAATTGTATTTATTTAAGTCATCTCCACACCCAACATGGGGCTTGAACTCACAATGCCAAGATCAAGAGTCACATGCTCTTGTAACTGAGCCAGCCAGACATCCCCCATTCTGATCTATATGTTTTTTAATGCCAGTACCATATTGTTTTGATTCCTACTTGTAATATGATTTGCATCACTACAGGACTGAGCCCTCCTCCTCCTCTCAGCCTTTTGAATGTTCCCCCACACAAGACCTCCAGGAAGACCTCCTTCCTCTGCAGCCTGGCCTGGACACCAGGCCAGACACTTATCTGCTTCCCAAAACTGTTCTTCAAGAATTTTAGCTACTGGGTTATAAATCAGGATGCTAATTAAATTATGTCAGTTTAGGGCTAGAATTTGCCTTATTACTAATGAGGAAACCCAGTCCATTGCCTTCTCTCTCTCTCTCTCTCTCTCAGCCTCCTGTCCTGGGCTTGCTTTATGTGACTCTTCATCTAGCATGTGAAGTTTTGCCCCAGGCACTGATACAGATGTAGAGTGCTAGCCCTATCCCAGGATTGTGATCTCAGAGCTTCACATACATTTTCTCACTTCATTCCCATAACAACTCTTCTGTTACTCCATCACAGCCCAGTTTGCAGATGCACAAACTGAGGCTCAGAAAAGTTCAGTAAGTTGTCCAGAGTCACACAGCTTGTGAGTGGTGCTCAGAATGAGAGCCCAGGTGTGTCTGACCCTCCAGCTGACACTTTAATGCCCTTGGTGATAACACCTGAACAAATGCATCTCCAGGTAAGCCAAGCTTGCTCACATGTTCCCTGCTTCTGGGACCCATTGTTGTGCTAGAGAAACATTTCTGGAGTTGACACTCAGACTATTGTACCCCTCGGATCCAAAGCCTGGTAGACCAGATGCCCCCTGTTCTGGCCCTGCTACAGACACAATCCTGCCCCTCCCGCACTCCACACAGCCCAGTTTCCTCTTTCTTATGTAGTGGCTACTTCTGTGCCCTGTGCCCCATCCCTTTCAAGAAATGACATTCAATTTGCTGAATAATTAAAAGCAGGAAATACTCTACAAAAGGAAGTGACTGGGTCAGAAACTCAAAGGGCTAGAAACTCAAAGTGCAAGCTTGGGCTTAGGCAGAGCTGCGAGAGTCCAGCTGGGATCCAAGTGTGCTCTCCTGTTGTCCACGGAGGAACAAGGATCCTGGGAGGTGATGCCATGAGACTGTGGTTAGTTCTTCTCTTGCTCAGCTTCCCAGGTGAGTGCAGCAGGGTTCTGGGGACCTGGTACCTCTGTGGCAAGGCAGAGGACCAAGAGCTAGCCCAGGCAGGAGGGGATATGATTTCTGGGGAGATTAGATGTGTTTTTTTTTAATTTATTCAGCAAAAAAGAGGGGGGCTCTTAATCTGTGCCAGGCATTCACCAGGCCCTGAGGACTTGAGGGGAAAAAAGAAATGGGACTAGCCATAGAAAGGGGATCCCAGACAGCTCAGAGGGTGAGACTTGCAGATAAAGAACAAGCGATGGCAGGAATTGATGGAGGAGTGCTCAGAGGCCCGAGCAGGTCTGGCTGAAGGAGTTACAGAAACCCATACAGACACTATCCATCTGATGAACCTTGAAAAAGGAATCAACCCTTCAAACAAAGAAGGGAGAAGAACATTCCATGGAGAGAGGACTGCTCGACGAAGACACGGAGCCTTGAGAAAGGATGGTACATTCATGCACAAAGGCTCTCAGTGTGCAGGGGCCTTGGAGTGACTGGTTGGCCATGAGGTTGGAAAAGCACAAGACAAGATTAAGAAGGCTCTTGGACGCCATGGCCAGGAACCGAGCCTTTCAAAAGAAAATTGCTCAGGAACCCAGACGGGAGATGGGAGGGGGTCATGTATCTTCTCTGTGGAAAGCCACTGCATACACTGAGAGGGCATTAGGGTCAGTCCAAAAGTTTGCACAGTGTATGTTGTACATGTGGGTCACACACAGCCTTCTCTATGAGCCAGGAGACAGACCTCCTAGCAAAACAAACTGGCCCACAGGGGTTCTCCAGAAAGGGCATAGCCAGGAAGTTGGGAGACTGGAGTTCTTGTCCTGACAGAAGCACATGACACAGGCAAGCCCCCTCCTTATTCTAAGACCTGGATTTCTGGTATGAATGGAAGGTCTCTGATGCTCTTCCTAGCTGTAATGTTGGGAGACTCTGCTATTCAGATCAGATATAAACAGACAAGGACTGTGGTCATTCTCAAATTATCAAGGCCATTTCTGATTTTTTAGCAACAGAGGCTCTGTGATGATACCTGTAGATGGATGGGGAGGGCAGTGGCTTCTCTGTGACCACTACGGTCCTTAGGCAGGACTCCAAACAGCCCAGAATTCCAGAAGGACAGCAGTTCAGAATGTCTGCCTCTCCCCCTGGACTCTAGCTTTGCATCTGAGCTCAAAGAGCCCCATCTGCTCCCTCCCTTAATCCCAAAACCCAGCTCACCCAGAGGCCAAGGGGAAGGGTGAACTGCTTGAGCTCCCACACACAATGCACTCACACAATGGACTCAGATGCACGTGCCCACATGCAGTCATGCCACCCCATTCACATCTGTGTGCTCACACACTCCTACAGAGTTTGACACAAACTCATGTGGGCACACACACTCACACACAGTGTCCCTTATAGGCACAGACACACACAAAGAGTCTTCTCCCCCAGATGAAGGCCGAGACTCACAGTGGCTACTCTATGGCTTTGGACAGGGTGGCTTTGGCTGCAGAAACAACACTGGGTGTCCCTCCTCCTCCAACTCTGCCATTTCACGACGGAAGGGGGTGAAGTAGTCAGTGATGCAAGAAAAGCCACCTCACTAACTGACTGTCTTTATTTTTTTAATTAATTAATTTTTTATTTAAACATATAATGTAACCCCACCACCCTCTCTCAACCCCCCACCCCCCTCACTTTGTTTTATGACATTAAGAGTCTCTTTTGGTTTGTCTCCCTCCCAATCCCATCTTGTTTCATTTATTCTTTTCCTACCCCCTTAGCTCCACCCCCATTGCATCTCCACTTCCTCATATCAGGGAGATCATATGGTAGTTGTCTTTCTCCGATTGACTTATTTTGCTAAGCATAATACCCTCTAGTTCCATCCATGTCGTCGCAAATGGTAAGATTTCATTTCTTTTGATGGCTGCATAGTATTCCATTGTATACACATCTTCTTTATCCATTCATCTGTTGATGGACATCTAGGTTCTTTCCATAACTTGGCTATTGTGGACATTGCTGCTATAAACATTTGGGTACACATGCCCCTTCAGATCACTATGTTTGTATCTTTAGGGTAAATACCCAGTAGTGCAATTGCTGGGTCATAAGGTAGCTCTATTTTCAATTTTTTGAGGAACCTCCATGCTGTTTTCCAGAGTGGTTGCACCAGCCTGCATTCCCACCAACAGTGTAGGAGGGTTCCCCTTTCACCACATCCTCGCCAGCATCTGTCATTTCCTGACTTGTTCATTTTAGCCATTCTGACTGGTGTGAGGTGGTATCTCATTGTGGTTTTGATTTGTATTTCCCTGATGCCCAGTGATATGGAGCACTTTTTCATGTGTCTGTTGGCCATCTGGATGTCTTCTTTGCAGAAATGTCTGTTCATGTCCTCTGCCCATTTCTTGATTGGATTATTTGTTCTTTGTGTGTTGATTTTGCTACGCTCTTTATAGATTTTGGATACTAGCCCTTTATCTGATATGTCGTTTGCAAATATCTTCTCCCATTCTGTCAGTTGTCTTTTGGTTTTGTTGACTGTTTCCTTTGCTGTGCAAAAGCTTTTGATCTTGATGAAGTCCCAATAGTTCATTTTTTCCCTTGCTTCCCTTGCCTTTGGCATTGTTCCTAGGAAGAAGTTGCTGTGGTTGAGGTCGAAGAGGTTAGTGTAGGGATAGAGGACACATACCTCAATATTATCAAAGCCATCTATGAAAAACCCACCGCAAGTATCATTCTCAATGGAGAAAAACTGAGAGCTTTTCCGCTAAGGTCAGGAACACGGCAGGGATGTCCGTTATCACCACTGCTATTCAACATAGTACTAGAAGTCCTAGCCTCAGCAATCAGACAACATAAAGAAATTAAAGGCATCCAAATCGGCAAAGAAGATGTCAAATTGTCACTCTTTGCAGATGATATGATACTATATGTGGAAAACCCAAAAGGCTCCACTCCAAAACTGCTAGAGCTTGTACAGGAATTCAGTAAAGTGTCAGGATATAAAATCAATGCACAGAAATCAGTTGCATTCCTTTACACCAATAACAAGACAGAAGAAAGAGAAATCAAGAAGTCAATCCCATTTACAATTACACCCAAAACCATAAGATACCTAGGAATAAACCTAACCAAAGAGGCAAAGAATCTATACTCAGAAAACTATAAAGTACTCATGAAAGAAATTGAGGAAAACACAAAGAAATGGAAAAATGTTCCATGCTCATGGATTGGAAGAATAAACATTGTGAAAATGACTATGCTACCTAAAGCTATCTACACATTTAATGCAATGCCTATCAAAATCCCATCCAATTTTTTCAAAGAAATGGAACAAATAATCCTAAAATTTATATGGAACCAGAAAAGACCTTGAATAGCCAAAGGAATATTGAAAAAGAAAGCCAAAGTTGGTGGCATCACAATTCCAGACTTCAAGCTCTACTACAAAGCTGTCATCATCAAGACAGAATGGTACTGGCACAAAAACAGACACATAGATCAATGGAACAGAATAGAGAGCCCAGAAATAGACCCTCAACTCTATGGTCAACTAATCTTCGACAAAGCAGGAAAGAACGTCCAGTGGAAAAAAGACAGCCTCTTCAACAAAGTGTTGGGAAAATTGGACAGCTGCATGCAGAAAAATGAAATTGGACCATTTCCTTACACCACACACGAAAATAGACTCAAAATGGATGAAGGACCTCAACGTGAGAAAGGAATCCATCAAAATCCTTGAGGAGAACACAGGTAACTGACTGTCTTTAGATGCTCTGGGATTTTTTCTGTGAAATGAAAAGGAGAGAAAGTGGATGGAGGGAAGTTGGAAAGACCCGACTTCCCATAAGATGTTTTTGTTGGCTCTGGTACCCAGTCCCACAGCAGCCCTGAGGGGAAGGCAGGCCACTGGCATCGATGGGTGCTCAGGGAATGTTTGCAAGTGGGGGAACAGGAGCACAGACCTGTACCCTAGAAATTACTCTTCGGCGCTTGAGATGGCATGGCTACATGGGGACACCAGCAGGGATGCCCTGCTCCATCAGTGTAAAACATGGTAAATTCAAACCCCTTTGTACATCCCATACCCCAAGAGCCCCTCTGCTCTGAGCCCCTCCCTTGGCTGCCTTGCTATCAACCCAGACAGGAAGATGTCAACCCAGACAGGGATTTGTCAACCCAGACAGGAAGCTATCAACCCAGACTGGGAGCTCAACTGTTCTCTTGACTTTGACGCAAGATTATTCACACAAGGATGTGCACATGGGGCAGAATTTCCCGAAGGACTGACATGAAGGAGAGAGGTTACATCTCAGAGTCAGGGAAAGGAAAAATTGAGATTCAAACAGACTTATGCTCTTAAAACCCATCAGCCCGAGTTCTGCTCCCAGCTGACTGCTGTCCTAACATCTCCACCTTCCTTCAGACCAACTCTCCCAAAACACACGGACCTGATTCATAGTTCCACCCGTCACAGCTTGTGTTTATGAAAACTTCCCACGCGTTTCTTTCTAAAACAAGCCCAATCATATTATGAATGCTTTATTGCCAGATTAAATCAGCACGGTTGGGATTGATGAACCTTCTGTTTCAGAGCAGCAACATCTCTAATTCTGTTTATGATTGTTGTACCATGCGTTGTTGTACCAGAGTACCATGTACGCTGACCTTCAGCTTCAGATGGTAGCTGTGCCGTTACTATTTTTGTCTTAAGAAAGAAAACCACCTTTTCTGCCAACTCTTGTATTTCATTTTAATTGACACTGATTACTGTTTCTTAGCAATCTTTTTCCTAATGGGGTCCTTTTGATTATTAAAATTTTTTCTTTGTTGTTTTTTTTAACAGTTAATGGTATTGTGAACATTTACACATAATAGAAACGTATGATTTAGAAAGGGAAATTTCCCCCCAAGCCCCAGGTTCAGCAATGACCACTGTTAAGAGTTTAGAACACTCACTGACCTATTTTTTTCTATGCATGGGCCACAGAAGAACCACAGAAATGGAATCCAAACACTCTGTTAGGCAACTTTTTAAAAACTTAATAGTGACGTACCTGGGACATCTTCCCTGTTATTATTTGTGATTTGTCTTCTTTTAACCATGGTATGCAAGGACGGTAATTTATTAGCCCTATCTCCCAGTAATGGTGTTTGAATTTGTTTCCAGACTCTGCTGTGTTTTACGTTAACACTGCAATTAGTAGGCTTATACTTCAGTGCCCCCTGGCGTGGAAATTATAGTTCATGCCAGAATCAAAATGTCAAATCAAACGTGTCCAAAAGCAAATCAAAATGTCCAAGAGCACGACATCCAGCTCCTTTGCAAAATGATCATAAACTTTATTGGTACCTTCCAGGATCCAGGATACCATGCAAGACACGGGGACTGGCAACGGGGAAGAGGGAGAACACAGACCCAAAGTCTTTTCCCTTCAGGACAGAGCATCCTAGTAAAGGATGCACAGAGAGAATAGTAGTGGTAATAAAATACCAGTGTGGCACTCAGGTTCCTATGAGGTCATGGAGCAATGGAAGGAAGCAGTTCTAGTTGGGAAAGGAATTAAGGTGATCAGTAGGCAGGCTGGGCTCAGAGAAGTGTTTCCAGGTGGAAGGAAGGGTGGGAGCAGTGACATAGCTCTTGGGAGGGCCTATCAGGGTCAGAGGAAGGGAAAAGTGGGGGTGGGTTATAGGGTCCAGTGGAAGGCAGAGGGGAGCAGGAAATGGTGCTGGACAGATAATTTGGATTTAGAAGGGAAAAAAAAAACGTTGAAGTTCCAACAAAAGCATTTTAAATCATTCTGAGGCAGCGGGGAGTGGTGCAGAAGAGATCCTGAAATCCTGCTCATGACAAGTGCAGCTGAGGACAAGGTGGGGACTATTTTAGCACGTAACTCCAATAGTGATATGCAGAGGATACTGGAGAAGGGAGTGCAACAGGAGCTGGAGAAGCTTCTCTGGCTGCTACGGCCATGATCCAGGCACCAGATGGGCTCCTGACCTGGTGAGAGGCTCTCACTGAGGGGGTAACCTCCAACAGAAGATCTGCGTTTTGACACATACCCAAGTCTTACAACAACCTGCAAAGTTTGAAAGTAGCATAACGATTTTGCAAATTGAGAAGCAAGACCCAGGAAGGTGAAGTAGCTTACCCAAGACTTCCCAAGTAGTGTGTGGTAGACATGACTTTCTCTGTCCAAATTCACTCTTTCTGCTATGTCATGCTGTCATCATGAATCGTGACAGGAGGGGAGGAAGCATTTTGGAGGTAGAGTCAACTAAAGAGCTAACCAATCAGTTGTAGAGGTAGAAGGGGAGGACAGGATCAATGGAGATGTCAAGTTCTCTGTCAGGTACGCTAGGGAGGCTGTTGGTTTGAAGAGAGTAGAGTTAGTTCTGCTCATGGAATACTAAGTTTACTTCCAGTGGCTGCTGTAACAAATGACCACAAACCACAAGCTGGCTTGAAATGATGAAATTTATTATCTTACAGTTCTGAAAGTCTGAAGTCCAAAATGGTCTTCCTGGATAAAATCCAACTGTAGGCAAGGTTGTGTTCCCTCTGGAGGTTCTAGGGAAGAAACCGTGTACTCACCTCATTCAGGTTCCGGAGGCTGCCCACATGCTTTGGCTCACGATCCCTTTATCTTCAAAGCCAGCAGCATAGCATCTTCCAGTCTCCCTCTGACTCTGACACTAACTCATTTTCATCTCATACAAACCCTTCTGATGACATCAGACCCAACTATATAATCCAGGATAATTGCCCCACCTCACACATTCTTGGCATTATGACATCAACATCTTTGGGAAATATAATTCTACTGAGCACAAATGCAAACCTCAAGTGACCTGAAAGGAAGAAGGTACAGGGTATGAGGAGGTGCACCTTCCTGGTGCAATAGACCTGACTCCCACGGCCCCCTGGAGACAATCCCTCACCCCCCTGGCCTGACCCCGAGGCTCTGGGGCTAAGACAGTCAGGAGAGGCTTCTACTGTGTTTCTCTGCTTTTCCCTGCTTTTTCACTTCCATGCAATCAAAGCACAAGAGGTCATTGCCAAGGACAAAGAGTGTCTGTCCAGTCACATATACTCTGCTTGACTGGGGTCAATCCCCAGAGCAGCACGATACCCTTCTAACTCTTGCTTGCCCCTAAACCATCCCACTCCCTGCAGAGCTCTCCAAGGGAGAGAGGAAATACTGAAACAGACCAAGTTCAAGGAGGATTTAGTCCTGGGACAACTGACTTTGGGGTAGAGATGTACAGTGTGTATTTGGAAACGGTAGGCTGGAGCTAAGGAAAGAATGTTGGGCCATGGACGTGAATTTGGGGAATTATCAGCATGTTGGCAATAACCAAAATCATAGGAAGGGAGAATTCCTCCATGGGAGTGTAATAAGATGGGACAAAATGAGGACCGGAGAGGGACCCCTCAGCTCCTCCCGCAGTGCTCTGGGGCTGGTTCACACTGGCTGGCAAGAACCGACTTTTCTCAGCTGTGTGTCCAATGACACTGCACTGACTGCCTGAGACCGGGGTGGAATATTTGCACTACAGAAATTGGAAAATGTTACAAATGGAGATTTTCTTCCCCCGGGGGTTAGCTGTTAAGTATTTACCAATACACCACTTTTGCTCCAAGATTTAAAGAGGGAGGAAGAGAAATCAGTAGAAGCCTCAGAGATGAGCAGTCGGAGGAGGAGAGAGTGGAAGAGGACTGAGTTTTGAAGCCAAGAAAGACAGTGTCAGAAAGTCAGGAGTGTCACCACTGCAGGAAGGACCAGGAATGTGAGGACAGAACAGGCTGGACATTATCACCGCGGGAGCTGATGGGGAAGCTGGACAGAGGAGGTGGACCTGTGGGGGTCAGCTAGGGGGTAGCTGCAGAGGCCGGGACCCTGGCTCAGTCCCTGGACACCAACCTGGGGCCACTTGAGCCCTTGGGGCTCCCAGACCAGGCCTGGCTCCAGGAGGCAGCGGTTTTATCTTGGGATTCTGTTTTCCAGGCTGTTTCTCCATCAAAGGCCCAGAGTCTGTGAGGGGCCTGGAGGGGGGCTCGGTGAGCGTGCCGTGTCAATATACACCAAAATGGGATATTTACAAGAAGTGGTGGTGTCGTGGAGCGGACTGGGCGTCATGCCACACCCTCGTTGAAACCGATGGATCAGAGCAAGAAATGAAGGTAGACCGTGTGTCCATCAGGGACAACCAGAGTCACCTCTTGTTCACAGTGACCATGGAGGATGTCAGGCAAAATGACACAGACACTTACTGGTGTGGGATTAGCAGACATGGACCTGACCTTGGGGCATCTATCAAAGTGACCATTGACCCAGGTAAGAACTTTCTCATCTACACAGTGAGGCCCTCTTGCTCAGGACAGAAAGAATGAGGGTTTCCACTTCCCCCTCCCCAAGGGCAGAAAGGAAATGGCTGAGTACCTAAGAACAGTGCCCCCATCACAGTCCCTGAGGTCACCTGAGATATCTAGATGATGCACGCAGGGCTGACAGGTCTTGGGGTAGGGGTGGGGACATGGACCCCAGCATTACTGCCTGTGGCCCAGCCCAGCTAGGATCCACAACGCTGGCAGCTCCCCAGTCTCTCATCAGAGGCATGGTGGACCTTGGGTGCCTTGGGTCCCAGGGCATGGCTCTAGGAAGTGGTCACTGGTAGTCACACTCCTGACCCATCACTGCACAGAGAGAGGCAGAGGGGATACCTGGGGAAGCCCAGAGGGTCCCAGTACTGAACCCCAGGAACTTGCTCAACCCAGAATAGCTCTGAGCATGTGACAGTGCCTCTCTTCTCTGGGCCCCCCGCCACCCTGCCCTCTACTTTCCCTGGCTGCATAAGAGTGAGCAAGGAGTTAGAGGGACCCAAGAAGGGGCTCAGGTAACAGAGGATGCTGTAAGCAGAAAGGAAGGATTTGATCATTATGCCAACATCAGGGACCCCTCTGGCTGTCCTGGGCTCTCCTCAGGCCTAGGACTCAACTAAAAAATAGCTCATTGACAGTCAGTGCCAAGCTGGTCTTAGGAATCCGTGGCCAAGTAGTTCGACCATAAATTGTCTTCATAGTTTCTCATACAGATGTCTAATTCATCATAGCCATTGCTCACGATAGAACCAGAATGTGCCCTCTCATTCACCAGCCCTCCAGAGTCCTCCTCCTCCTCCTTACCACCCCAGTGTGGCTGCCCATTTCCAGAACTAAGTGTCCTTGAGCCCAGCCCAGGTGCTGCCCTAGGACCAGTGAATGTTCCCCACCCTGCTCCCCCTCTGGCCCCCATCTGGCTAAAGTCCCACCTAGAGGGGTAAATGGAGAGAAGTGGAAGGATGGATCTCTCACCCTAGAAGCAAATGCAGCACGTGCTCCTGTTTCCTTTTTATCTCTACCCGGGTCAATGGAACGTGACTGAGTAGTGGTTCAGAAAACTCGGGCAGAGGGCGCCTGGCCCGCTCAGTCTGTTAAGCCTCTGCCTCTTGGTTTGGGCTCAGGCTGAGATCTCAGGGAGGTGAGATTGAGCCCCGTGTCGGGCTCTGTGCTCAGCGTGGAGTCTGCTTGAGGTCGTCTCCCTCTCTCTCTGCCTCTCCACTCCCCTCTAAAATATATAAACAAAATCTTTAAAAGAAAGAAAGAAGAAAACTCAACAGGAAGGGAGAAGCCTGGGGGCTGTATCCGACTTCCCAGTCGAGGGGCAGGGTGGTTCCCAGGGGGCCCGGCAGGGAGCCACCTAGGAGCCCCAGTCTGTCCCCATAACCTGTGGCCAACTCTGCCTGTGTCTAGTGGGCATGGTTCTGAGCACCTCGGTGAGCCCGCAATCCAGGACAATTACCAGCAGACATGCAGGGGTGACATCCGACTCCTACATCAGGTGAGTGGCTGCCATCCTTACCCTGACCCTACCTGGGGCCTCTCCTACTCTGTTTCTGCACCCTCACGGGCCACCAGAGCTGTCACAGCCAGAGTGAAGGCCCAAAGCCGCTACCCCTCCCAAAAACTCGCTCCTGCCCATGTTGCTCCTAACCCCCGTCTCCCCATTCCACTACCCCAAGAAAGCTGCTCAGCAGAATCTTTCTTTTTCTTTTTTTAAAGATTTTATTTATTTATTTGACAGAGAGAGGGAGAGAGATCACCAGTAGGCAGAGCAGCAGACAGAGAGGTGGGGGGTGGGGGATGGGGTGGGGAAGCAGGCTCCCTGCTAAGCAGAGAGCCCAATGCAGGGCTCGATCCCAGGAACCTGAGATCATGACCTGAGCTGAAGGCAGATGCTTAACCCACAGAGGCACCCAGGCGCCCCCAGAATCTTTCTTTATATTCAGTTGTCAGCAACAACGAAGTCCTGATGACCTAGAGCATGCCAAGGGGAGATAAGACAAAATCCCCACCATGCGAGGTGCCAGGTGCCACGGAGCGGGAGTGTGGCTCAGCTGCCCGGAGCTGGCATTTTCAGCAGCAGCAAAGGCACACAGCCTGTTGTAGGCCACCCCAGAGTGCTGAGACTCACTTCAGGAAAGGGGAGACACAGGAGGTGCGATTAGAAAGGAAGGTGGGCCCAGAGCCAAGAAAAACCGACAATGTGAGGTTCCTTCTGAGGAGCCTCATGGTTGGGCCACTGAGCAGGTTCACGGCAGTCTTTGGCCTGGGGCTTCCAGGTCCAGAGCCTCAGGCTTTGCAGGGCTGGCCAATGCTCCCCTCGGTCAGGGTTCAGGGAGTGATGGAGCCTGGGCGCCTAGGGCTCTGACAGCTCTGTCCTCTCCTGGCTTTCCTGAAGGTGCCGGTCTTGCTCATGTTGGTCGGTGCTGTCCTTTGGTTGAAGGGGCCTCAGCAGAGACTGTCCATCTATATGAACGTGTCCTCTGATCTCGTCAGAGACACAGCCCCTTAGACAGACGGACGAGCAGAATCTTCCACTCCTGGACCCCATTTCCAGAGGAGACCCAGGCTGTGGCAGAAATGCCTCTGGGTCCTCGGGAAGCAGTGATGGATGCTGGGGGTGCTGAGGGGCTGGCCAGGCACCCTCCTGGCTCTGCACAGCTCAGGGACACAACTCAGGACCCTCTTTTTTGTTTTTTTATAAAGATTTTATTTATTTATTTGATAGAGATCACAAGTAGGTCAAGAGGCAGGCAGAGGGGGGTGGGAAGCAGGCTCCCTGCTGAGTAGAGAGCCTGATGCGGGGCTCGATCGCAGGACCCTGAGACCATGACCTGAGCCAAAGGCAGAGGCTTAACCCACTAAACCACCCAGGTGTCCCAACTCAGGACCCTTTTGAGGTTTCATGGCTTCCTGGACTTGTTCCCACTCCTTCAGGTTGCAAATGCCCCATGATACCCAACATGGGGCCAGGGCTCATGGTCAGAGCTACTGAGGTGGAACCCAAGCCACGTCCTCTCTTCTGGAAGAAGTTGGGGCACAGAGCCAGCGACCGAAGCACAGAGAGAAGCAGTAGGGGTGCAGACAGACAGAGAGATGGAGCCCTGCCCACACCCTGGTCTCCTTCATTCTTGAGACCAGCTCAGCACTCTCTATGTCTGAGCTTCTGATATATAAGGGTTTTTTCTTAAGCCAGTCAAGATGGGCCTCAGAAACTCCTTCAAGGTTGGGGAGGGCAGTCAGGAAAACTGTCCGAGGGAAACGATATGGTCTCTCCAACATGATATTTTAATAATTAATTTGATTAAATAATTTTAATAATTAAAAGTGTCGTGATAAATGACTTTATTTTGGTATGTCCATCTGGATGGACTCGGTCACTTTACCTTATGGGCCATGGATCCTCCCACCAAAGGGACTGTCACATCACGTGAGAAGGAACACCCCTCCATTTGAGATGTGTCTACCCACAAGCAAACACACATAAACACACCCGTTTGGAATGTTTCCCTTTGTTTTACTCTGCAGCTTTATTGAGCTATAAGTGACAAATAAAATTGTATATACTTAAGGTGTAAATGCACTTTTTTAAAAGGGGCACAAAGTGATGATTTAACATATATAAACCCCTTGAGAACCCTCCTACACTGTTGGTGGGAATGCAAGCTGGTGCAACCACTCTGGAAAACAGCATGGAGGTTCCTCAAAAAATTGAAAATAGAGGTACCTTATGACCCAGCAATTGCACTACTGGGTATTTACCCTAAAGATACAAACATAGTGATCCGAAGGGGCACTTGTACCCGAATATTTATAGCAGCAATGTCCACAATAGCCAAGTTATGGAAAGAACCTAGATGTCCATCAACAGATGAATGGATAAAGAAGATGTGGTATAGGGATGCATGGGTGGCTCAGTTGGCTAAGCAGCTGCCTTCAGCTCAGGTCATGATCCCAGCGTCCTGGGATCGAGTCCTACATTGGGCTCCTTGCTTGGCAGGGAGCCTGCTTCTCCCTCTGCCTCTGCCTGCCACTCTGTCTGCCTGTGCTCGCTCTCTCTCTGACAAAAAATAAATAAATAAAATTAAAAAAAAAGAAGATGTGGTATATATATATATACAATGGAATACTATGCAGCCATCAAAAGAAATGAAATCTTACCATTTGCGACGACATGGATGGAACTAGAGCGGGTTATGCTTAGCGAAATAAGTCAACTGGAGAAAGACAACTATCACATGATCTCCCTGATATGAGGAAGTGGAGATGCAATGGGGGTGGGGGTTAAGGGGGTAGGACAAGAAAAAATGAAACAAGATGGGATCGGGAGGGAGACAAACCAAAAGAGACTCTTAATGTCATAAAACAAACTGAGGG
>ML101753.1:15829-51584 GCA_003697995.1 Taxidea taxus jeffersonii
TTCTTTGCTCAGCAGGGAGCCTGCTCTGCCCTCCCTCTCTGCCTGCCTCTCTGCCTACTTGTGATCTCTGTCTGACTTGTGATCTCTGTCTGTGAAATAAATAAATAAAATCTTTAAAAAAAAAAAAAGCTTAAAGAAAAAAAAACAAAAAAAACCCATATATAAACCCCTTGAAATTAGTACTACAACCTAGTTCATTAACACACTCATCATTTTACATACTTATCTTTTTTTTTTTTGATATGAGATGAACACTTCAGATCTACCTTCTTAGCAAATTTTAGGTATACAGAACAGTATTATTAACCATAGTCATCAGACTATATGTACTACACTAAATCCAGAACCTAGCTTATAACTGAAAGTTTGTGCCCTCTGAGAAACAACACCCCATATTCTCCCGTGCTCCATCCCTTGGTTCTATGTGGAATGTTTCCCTCGGAACACCTGGGAGGACGTGTCCCCATGGTAGGCCTTGGTTCTGAGCCTCAGGAGGCCATGGGAAGGTGGCTTACCAAGGGATAAAGGAGACGGGAATCCCTGTCCTTAGCATGGTAGCTGGAACAACCCCTCCCCACTGGGAAGCAGGAGTCCCTCTCTTTGCCCTTCAGCCAACGAGAAACGTTCTCCCACTTTCACTTGCTGTAGGACCCTGGTCAGTGGTGGGCCTGAAAATTCCACTGCCCCCAGAGAGGATAAACTTTGAGCCAGACTAAGAGCCTTTGAGTCACCCTGTTCAGGGAACAAGGTCCATAGTCCACCAGCTCCAAAGGTCCCTCTCTGTAAATACTTCCTTGGATCCAGCCTCCCCAAGATGCGACGCAACCAGACTCGGGTGACAAGCAGTCCTTGGGGGGCAAAGCCAGAGCCCGGCAGCTTCACCAGCTGGCCCAAATGGGTGCAAGGCTGATGGTAATCGCTGCCTTGGTCCCTGCTTTTCCCACAGTGTCTTCCTGTTGATATTCAATGACCCCTATGTCTTTGGAGAATCTGCGGTTGGGTTGTTACTCTCAGGACATCATCAAAGAGAATGCCCTGGAGTAGGCTTTGGGGGTCTGTCCTGAACACCACCCCCACCACACATGGATGCACATGCACACACACACACACAGAGACTTCTGGAAACTGCCCCTTGGGTTCCCATAAAAATGGTGAAGCAAAACTTGTCTCTTACATTTGCTGTCCAAGGTAGGGAGAAAGACAGAAATTGTAAGTTAGCTACTGGGGCAGGATAGGGTTTTCCAGCAAATGAGTTTCCACGAGGAGCCTAGTGCCCAAGGCCCTGCACTTGCAAATAGCTCTGGATGGGGACAGCTCCTCACGTGTTCACATGAGCACACACGGTAACCAGGAGTTAGTGGAGGCAGAGAAGGGGAGAGAGCAAGAGTCGACTGCTCTTTCGAGAAGCAAGCATAACTTCTCCTTCCCCACGAGTTCTTCCTTGTGGGCCCTTACTTCCTTTTTTCTCTTTTTTTATGGAGCTTTTTTTTACCCCCCACTTCTGAGCAGCTTTGCAACCTTTGCAAGGTTTGCAGAGGAAGTTTATCGAGAACGGGGAGAAGCTGGTCAGAGTCAGGAGAAACAACGGCAGCCCCATCCAGAAAGGACATCCCTGTGGGAAGGGCCTCTACCACTACCTGGGACACGGGGTTAGTTCTTCTTGATGCTAGATATGTCCTGGATGGTGTTTTCTTAATAAATGAGGTTAAAGGAAGAAGTTTCTAGCACCTTCTACCTACCCTCTGAAGAATTACCCCCTATAGCTCACTGGTCTGCCTTGTTCCACCTGCTCAGGATTTCTAGATCCCCATGGCTGGTCTGCTTATGTCCCCCCTGCTCTGCACCCAGACTGTCAGGGAGTCAAGTCTCCACCAGAATGGGGGTCCAGGTACAGCCCTGGCAGCTCTCCTGGCCTCCCCTCAAGCCCATGCTTTGAAGGTTACCAGGGAAGAGGTCTGGTCTGGCCTCTCTCTGGGAGCCACTGTCTCATTCTCTTGCCAGAAGGGCACCGTCGGCTGCCCTGCATCATCTCCATCCCAGCTCCTAATATGCTGGTCACCTTACTCCAAAATTAGCCCTCTGGTCTACCTCCTGCCAGTCCCCAAATGGTTCATGAATCGCCCTTAAATCTGTGCAGTCCCAGGGTCCCTGGGTGGTTCAGTGGGTTAAAGCCTTTGCCTTCGGCTCCCGTCATGATCCCGGGGTCCTGGGATCGAGCCTCGCATCGGGCTCTCTGCTCAGCAGGGAGCCTGCTTCCTCTTCTCTCTCTGCCTGCTTCTCTGCCTACTTGTGATCTCTGTCTGTCAAATAAGTAAATAAATAAAATCTTTAGAAAAAAAATCTGTGCAGTCCTATGATTGGAGCCAACTCAGCATGGCCAGGACAGGAGGCATCCTGAAGGTGGAGGCCAGCCTCAGTCCCCAAGAGATGGGACCACTGTCCAGTGGGGAGCTGGGAGGATGATTTTGGGGGAATTAAGGACAAGGCTGCTGTTCCCATTGAAAGCATGGGTTTGGGGCCAGGTCAAATCCTTACCCCTCCCTTATTCATCAACCCATGGTTGGCTCACTCAGCTGAGCGTCCAGCTCTTAGTATCAGCTCATATCATGATCTCGGGGTTGTGAGATCGAGCCCCACCTTGGGGTCCACGCTAAGCATGGCGCCTGCTTGGGATTCTCTCTCTCCCTCTCCCTCTGCCCCTCCCCGACTTGCTTGCACACACGTGCTTTCTCTCTCTCCTTCTCTAAAAAAGAAAAATCACTCCTTTCTTCAGCCAGTCATCCAGTACACCTGCACACAGTGTCTGCAATCGACAGAAACTCTTATAACAAGGATATGAGAAGCTGAGAGAGGCTGCATTTACAATGAGCCAGAAGCTTACTAATAGGCTTTAAATAGTTACCAAGAAATGTCAACCGAGATAAGAGAGAAGAAGATATCTTTAGTTCAGGCACAGCAAAGAACAGACATCTGAAGACAAAGAAGTTGTGAGGGAGACTCTATACGGTGATGTCTTACACTATGGCCTCTGAAATCGGACTCCCAGCTCACTCCAGCTGGGAGTTCATGGCTCACATTATGGCCTCTGAAATCGGACAGACCTGAGTTCACATCCCAGCTCTGCATCTTCCTTGCCTGCCATCTGGGACCATTTGCTCTCACTAACCATCTGTTTCCTCACCTGTAAAATGGGGATGACTGCAGACCCTGTCTCACAGAGTGACCACGAGGATTCAAGAAGACTCTGCTAATCAAATATTCACTCAGAGCCCTTGGTCCATTCTCAGAAGTGCTTGGTGAAGGGACACCTGTGTGGCTCAGTTGGTTAAGCATCTGACTTTGGTCATGATCTCAGCATCCTGGGTTCGAGACCCACATCAGTCTCTCTGTTCAGCGGGCAGTCTGCTTCTCCCTCTGCCTTTGCCTGCTGCTCCCCCTGCTTGTGAACTCTCTCTCCATCAAATAAATAAATAAAATCTTGAAGAAAAAGGAGGAGGAGGGGGAGGGGGACGAAAAGGAAGAGGTGCTTGGTGAAGTCGGGGAGAACCCAGGAACATACAACCTCTTTAAAAGCTCTCCCCTGGGGCACCTGGGTGGCTCAGTGTTTTAAAGCCTCTGCCTTCGGCTCAGGTCATGATCCCAGGGTCCTGGGATCGAGCCCCGCGTTGGGCTCTCTGCTCAGCAGGGAGCTGCTTCCCCCTCTCTCTCTGCCTGCCTCTCTGCTTACTTGTGATCTCTGTCTGTCAGATAAATAAATAAAAATCTTTAAAAAAAAAAAAAAAAGCTCTTTCCTGGCATAGGAGAGAGGGGATCCGAGAAAGTTCTGGCCAATGGGACAGCTCCCTTAGAATACCAGCTTCTCACAGATGACACAATTTAACACTAAACTACCTGAAGCCAAACCAAAAAAGACCTGGAAATGGGCTCAGAAAAGAGTTTGTCTAGACTGGCAGGTAAAACAGAAAGTACATTAAAAAAAAATCCTTCTGTGCTAAGTTAGTCCCCAAGACAAAGCTGAATTCATGGGAATTAGCTATGCCCTTTACACCTTGGTCTCATGAAAAGCCACTTTTTTTTTAAAGGGGAATTAATGGTTTGGATGATTCAGGAGACACAGCTGGGTGGGGACAAAGCCAAGGTCAAACACAAGTTTCTAGATCCCTCAGGTGGAAGTGCTCTGTGCTGGCAGCCCAAGGTGAGTCATTGAGTTCACATGCAGAACTGGGAACTGAGAGTTTCATGTTATCTGACCCTTCCTGTAGTGACAAGACTAGAAGAAGAAAGCTGGCCTCTGGGGTGGATTCAGGCTGCCCCACCATCAACCCAGAGAGGTGGTTCCTGCTGACGGTAAAGCCACTGAGCCACTGCTCGCCCTCCTCCTCAGGAGCTGAACCTGGGCCCCTCACCCAGCCCTGGGCTCATACCCTGGTCCTAGCCCCGCATCCCAGCCAGAGTGTGGTGGGGTGGCCCAGGAGCCCCATGCAGTCACCAGTCCTCTCGGGTCCCATCTCCCGTCTGGTGCACTCAGACTCTCTCTTCATTAAGCATCTCATTCCTCTGTTCTGCACACTCATATGGCACCACCAAGCAGGCACAAAGGGGACCTCCCGATGACACAGACACCGAGGAAACCACCCCACACCTATCACCTGGTGAGCCCATAAGCAAATCCTGTCCACACTAAGGGAAGCGACTCAGCACTAAAAAGGAGGAACCTATGAGATGCTCTTAAACAGAAGAAACACAGAACGACTGTGCTAAGTGAGAGAAGCCAAGCACAAAAGACAAAGTCTGCATGATTCCCTTCAAGTAAAATCCTAGAAGAGGTAAAACGACAGCAACAATAGAGACAGAAAGCAAACTAGTGGATGCCTGGGGCTGGGGCAAAGGGGAGCAGGGAGTGACCATTGCATGGCGTTTCCTTTGCGACGATGAAACTATTTTGGAGTGGGATACCTGGCTGGCTCACTCAGTTCAGCCTCCGACTCTTGGTTTTGACTTAGGTCAGATCTCAGGGTTGTGGGATCGAGCCCAGCGTCCAGCTCCACGCTCAGTGAGGAGTCTGCTCGAGATCCTTCCCGTCTTCCTCTGCCCTTCTCCCTGCTCATATGTGATCTTTCTCTCTCTCTCTCTCTCTCAAATAAATAAATAAAATCTTTTTTTAAAAAAGGAGATTGTTTTGGAGCAAAATAGATGTGGTGGTTGTACAAGATTGTGAAAATACTAAATGCCACTTTAAAATGGTTCATTTTATGTTGTGTGAATTTCATCTAAAATTCATATTTTAGGTGAATTTCACATAAGACACCAAGGGGGGAAAATCTATAATCTTTTAAAGCAGTTCAGTAGTTACCAGAGACTGCAGGTGGAGGTGTGGACTGACTGCAGAAGGGCACAAGGGAAATTCCCAGAATAATGGAGGATTTCCATATTATGAGTATGGCGGTTGTTCCACAGTTAGATCCATTTACTAAAACTCATCCAACTGTGTACTTACAAATGGTGATTTTCATTGTATTATAAATTATACCTCAGTGAAGTTTTGTTTTTTTTTTAAGTTCTCAAGTCTATAGCCTGGCAGGGAAGAAAAGTTATTGGACCCATCTGACTCAGAGCCAGGAATACCCTTACCAAGGGTGACAACGAAAAAAATTGTCTCCCAACATTGTCAAACTTTCCCTGGGGGCAAAATCCTCCCAGAGGAGAACCACTGGAGTAGGCACATAGTCGGTCTTCCGTTCTGGCTTCTGTGCCTCGTAGACTCCCTTGCATGGGTGTCATCTTCTTGTCTCTACATTCTTGCCTACTTTCGGGGGGACCTATCCAGATCAGAATATCCCCTCCAGTCACAAATCTGCTATATAGCACAATCAATGTGTTTTTAATTTCAATTATTATATTTTTCTCCTTCCAGACGTCCTATGCAAGAAGGAGAGAAATATAATAATTTCAAACCTGCCTGGTCAATGTTGAGTAGTTTCTGCTCCCTTAGGCATAGTCCTCTTAGGTTTCTTTAAGCCCATTCAACAGACTTTATATTCTTCATCAGATCATTTCAGCAGCAGAAGTCTTCAGAGATTCAAAGCTATAGTTTGTTTCTACTGATGCTTATTGTGACTAGTTTTCTTCTATGCCTGGTAATACAGGTGGAACTTGTACTTGGCTAAATTTATTGTAGCCAAATGGGAATGGAAGATGTTTCCTTCTGGGAAGTATTTATGTTTGCTTCTGCTGGGCATCATTGTAATTTAAGTTTTCCTGCTTTGGGTTTTCCTATATGTGTGGGAAGGGTAAATTTGAATCCCAGCTCCATACTTACAATTCTCAAAAGGCTCTGTTCCTATTATCATGATAGCTAATAACTTTTGCTCCCTGAAGCTGGGATATAGAGAGGCTACTGTTGTTGTTCATTACTATTCCTACTACAATTTTAAGCATTTCACTTTGTTCACAAGCAGGTAATTCCCAACCTACCTTTTTTCTAAGGACATGGACCCTTTAAGGATCCAGGTCCTAAGTGGTCTCACAGGTACAGCTCTTGTTTGCTGGGCTGAGCCTATTATCCCCCAAACCCCAAGTTCATTCCAAAACTCTGGCCCCTTTGTAAGACCATTTAGCTGGAAGCAGCCACAGCTTCCTCTCTGGTTTCTCTGGTAACTATTCATTTTGCGGGTTTAGTTGCTTTGTTTGGCCTTTGGGGATGCCCTTGGAGTTAGTTGGTGCAAGTTGCTTCCTTCTCTTCGCATCATGGTCTCAGCATTGCCTTCACCCTGTGGCAGGTTCTCCCCCAGAGAGTATGAAGCAGTGATCACGCCCAGACTCAGGACTTCTGGGAAAGAAAACCAGGAGACCGCTCTGAGAAACTTTCCAGGACCCCTGACCACCAGATCTCCCCGACACCTCACTGGCTGGTTCAGACAAAGGTGATCACCTTCAACCAATCACTCATTCACATGGGGAAGGGGGATAGCCAGACAAGATGGCGGCTCCATCTTGGGGGAGCAGAAATTGGGTAGGAGGCCACCCAGATGTCTGCTGCCGAAACCTTCCTAGAACCCACTTTACTTCTGGCTCATTTCTTGTTTTCCTGGATCCCTGCACCTCAGTTTATGTGAGCATGACACACTCCCTGCTCCCACACCCACCTCTCAAGGCCTGGGGCTCTGTGTGGGCTGTAGCTTTGGGAGTGTGACCCTTTCCTCCTCTCCTGGGTTTGCCAGATCGGTCTCCTCCAGGGCAAGGACAACTCCCTTTTTGCAAACAGAAGGTTCCTGGAGGGTCTAAGCTCCTCAAAGCTCTAGTCTTGCATTAGCTGGCCTCCCTTTCCAGGTTCTAGGGTTAAACTCAGGCGATTGTGGCCCTGGTAACAACAAAAAGTATTAATGCTTTATTCAGCTCCCAATTTCTCTCCTAAATTTTTCCAGATTTCTCAGGGAACAACTGCCCTTCAAGTACTAATGACCTTTGGCTCAGCTTTCTTCCTAGTTCCCACGGAAGGTATGTGCTCAGGACATCCGCAGCTGACATAAGCCAAGGAGAGATGGGGCATCGTTGATGTGGACGTGGGAGCAGGAAAAATGAGAAACCCTACAAGGCACAGACCAGAGTTCCCAGTTAGGAGGTCCCCTGTATGTGGTGGTAGAGTCTAGTCTGATCCTTTGTTAAAGATACCTAATTGAGCCTTGGAGACATCCCTGCTCATTTACTGTCCACCATCTATTTAAACAGAGCAGCCAGAGACAGCACAAGGTGTTATCAACATATGACTCTCAAGTTCCTGCAAGAAGTGGAGGACTTCTGGATGTGTCTTCAGTGTCTCATGGGGTGATGTGTGCCTGTAATTTGCTACTCACACCAACCAGCCCTGGGGAAAACAGAACAAAATGTAGATTATATTACCAGGATAATAGAGAACTGACAGCCTCTCCCAATGTTGGTGTCACAGATACTGCCCCAGAATCATATGTGTCTCCACCACCCAGCATACGGCATCAATGTCCCCAAAATAGAATGAACACCGACAAAACTGATCCTGATAAAGCCAACATGGGAAAGGAAAAAAAAATCCAACATGAATCGTACCTTAACTGTCAAACGGGAAAGATGGGCAGAATTGTAACCCTCAAAAAATTCATTTTTAGGGCACAAAGAAAGGGAATGACAGCCTTGGAGAGGAAGGCGGCTGGCCAGAGGCAGGACGGAGCTGTGACAGGGAGTTGGGAGCAGTAGTGCAAGAAGTAGAAGGTTGCCACACCTGGAACTTCGCATGCATTCTGTTTATTATGTTGTCGAGACAAGGTCATGACCAAGTTTCCCAAACTCAACCAGCTCTGACATTTCTGTCACCATTGCCTTTTCTAACATGTGAAATAAAGACACAGCTGGGGGTGTGGGAGGAGAAGGTAGATGAGAGGGATTTGGTCTGGGAGCTGGGTAATGAGCATCCAGACCACTGTGGCAGCCACAAGCCACGCGTGGCTACTGAGCTTGTGGCAGTGGGGCTTGTCGGCACTGAGCTGTACTGTAAGTTGTACATCTAGGTGTTGAAGATGTTCTATGAAAAAAAATGTTTAAGAGCTCCAGTATCATCAATGATAATATTTTGAGGGCACTAGGTTAAATCAGATGTACTACTAAAATGAATATCACCTTTTTAAGAAGCCTTCTTAATGTAGCTACTAGGGAATTGTAAATTACACGTGTGGTTCCCATTCTATCTACTAGATGGTGCTGGGGTAACAACCACGTAATGTTGGGATTTGCTGCCTATTTTCTGCCAGGAGAAGCAGGAGCCAGAGAGGGAGGATTCTGAGCCTGCTCCCAGCGCTGCTTGGGGAAGTACCTTGGGAAGGGGTGGGGGGCTTCTTGAGACGGCAGGAGGAGGGGATACGAGGCTAGAGGAACAGGTTTGGGTCAGAGAGTTAAGGTCATCCAACTAAGATCAAGAACTGAGAATAAAATCAGGATGGGTACTGTAAAATTTTCTAGTCTTTCCTCTCCTGAGTAACTCTCTTGAATCCTTTTAGACTCAAAAAGAAACTTTTTAAGACTAAAAATAGTTTCAAAAAGAGGAAACGAAAAACTCGGCTTTGGATTGCCCACCGATTAACAAGGTTGGGTTCGTGAAGCACCCTGAGAAGGCCTAGGGGGTTGATCATAGTAGGACAGATACACCCAATTCTGAGTAAAGGGAGCAAAAGAGAACTACTGCAGGGTCAGGACCTGTGGGTCCTGGTCCTTGTGCTGATGTGACCTTCTCCTCTGATCTCCCTGCTTCTGTCCTTTCAATGTCCTATGAGTGGTGAGGACACAGACAGAATGGCTTCTGACAGTCTTTTCATCTTAAATTTCAAGAACGCTTGATCCCTCTTTCTGCATGTTGGGCACCAGAAAATGTTTGTTATTGGTGGTGATGAGCAGAAGGAGGAAGAGGAAAGCTATAAAGTAGTACTTTTGTGTATTTTGTTTGCTTCTGCACCCCCTGGGTGCAGGCAACCCCTGGGACCCAACCCAGTTAGCAAGTAGATGCGAAACAAGGGAAGGAGGACATGACAGAAAAGGGGGTGCCCCTATGTATGGGGGACTCTGACTCTGAGAAGGACAAGATAATTTATTCTTTTTGAAGATTTTACTTATTTGTTTGAGAGAGAGAGAGCACAAACAGGAGGGAAGGGCAGAGGGAGATGGAGAAGAGTCCTCGAGGAGCAACAAGCCAGATGATGCTTAACCAACTGAGCCACCCAGGCACCCAAGGTAATCTACTTTTTGAAGTTTTTATTTAAATTCCAAATAAATAAATAAATTCCAGTAAGTTAGCATACCGTGTGCTATTAGTTTCATGTGCACCAAACAGTGATTCAACACTTACGCATATCACCTGGGGCTCACACTGGTGTGTTCCTTCATCCCCATCACCTGCTCCACCCATTCCCCCACCCCCTCCCCTCTGGTAACCAGCGACATGTTCTTTGTCTTAAGGAATCTGTTTCATGGTGGGAAGGACAAGGTAATTTAAATTAAAACTAAGCAATGGGGGGACTGCGAGAGGAAGTTTAGAAGGACACAGAGAATGTTTTCCAGGTCCGAAGGACGAGTGTCATGACTTGACTTTAAGCCAAAGGAGCCCTCTAAACCAGAGGTTCTCAACCAGGGATGATTTTACCCCCCAAGGGACATCTGGTGAATGTCTGATACTATTTTGGTTGTCACCGTTGGTGTGTGTTTAGGGACGGTGCTCCTTACATCTGCTTGGTCAAGGCCAGAGATTCTGCTAAAGGTCCTGCAATGCGCAGGACAGTTCTCCACGGCAAGGGATGACCTCATCCAAAATGTCAAGAGTTAAACAAAACCAAGCATTGAGTTAACACAGAACCAAGCAACTCTCCTCCTAGGTATATACCCAAGAGAATTGAAAATACATGTCCACATGGAAATGTGTACGTGAATGTTCATAGTAGCATGAGTCACAGTAGTCAAAAAGCGGAAAGAATCCAAATGTCCATCAATTGCTAAATGGATAAGCAAAGCATGGTCTACTCTTTACCATGGGTATGACTCAGCCATAAACAGGAACAAAGTATTGACCCCTGATACAACATGAATGAACCTTAAAAACGTTAAACCTTAAAAACACCACAGGCCACCTGTTGTAGGATTCCATGCACATGAAGTGTCCAGAAGAGGGCAATCTGTAGAGACAGAAGGTAAATTAGTGACTGCTCATGGGCACGGGTTGGGGCTTTTGGAATAACAAAGATGCTCTGAAATTGAACTGTGGTGGTGGTCATGCCATTTGTGAATATGCTGAGAACCACAGAGTGAACTTTATCGTATGGAATTAGATCTTTAAAAACAATCACTTAAAAATAAACAGAATAGTGCCAAGTTTGAGAGACTATTCTAGATGAAAAATATGGAGCCAGCATTAGATTATTTGGTGATGGAACACAGAGGAAGATGGAGACTGGGCACCTGGGTGGCTCAGTTGGTTAAACATCTGCCTTTGGCCCAGGTCTTGATCCTGGGACCCTGGGATCGGGCCTTGCATTAGGATCCCTGCTCAATGAGGAGTTTACCTGAGATTCTTTTTCTCCCTCTGCCCCCCGCCCCAATGCTTGTGCACACTCTCTCTCAAAAACAAATAGATAAAATCTTTGCAGGAAAGAAAGGAAGGAAGGGAGGGAGGGAGAGAGGAAGGGAGGGAGGAAGAAAGAAAAGAAAGAAGAAAGAAAGAAAGGAAAAAAGAAAGAAGGAAGGAAAAGAAAGAAAGGAAGGAAGGAAGGAAGGGAGGGAGGGAGGGAGGGAGGGAGGAAGGAAGGAAGGGAAACCAACCAAGTGGGAAACCAACCAAGTGGGCCATTCAAGGCCAGCCTCGCCATGGAAGGGGAGGCCCCAGTTCAGGGACACCTGTTCTTGACCAGGCTTATGAGCTACCTTCTGCCCACTCAGGCAACCTGGCAGTGAGCTGATGTCAGAAAACTGGAGAAGGACATGATAGGACACCTGTCAAGGCGTTCAGATCCCTGGGAAAGAATGTTCCTCAAATAAATCCCGTGGGTTGAGTCTCATAAAACTAAGCATCTCCACTTGCCTGAAGCCTGGGTTCTAGATTTGTAAGGATGAGGACCAGGCTTGGGTAAATTCACCGAAGTGATGTTTCATGGAAAGGTCTTCATAATCTCTCATTTCTTAACATCATTTCCTGACTCCATTAACCTCAAAAGCACTTGGGGGATTGGTCCAATCGAATGAAACCAGGGGCCCTCTGGCCCACACAATAACCTAAGAGAATGATCTGCAAGGGGACTGGCACCTCTGTCTGTTGTGAGGCGTCAAGTCCTCGTGCTGCTCACACACTTTCTCCTTTCCTCCCACCCCAGCATCACCCCCACATGTGAAATCACCGTGTTAAGCCAAAAATTCACAAGAAAATAGAAATGCCCTCAAGAGGGAAGTCAGAAAGAATCAGTGAGCAGATGATCAGGGTAGGAAAGGGAACTGACATCATGGGTCACAATTAATGTTGAGTAACATGAGCACACACCACGTGGAGAGCCGGCATGCCCCTTTCAACACCCTTCTTCCCGCTCTGGCAGGTGGGCAGGCTAGTCTCAAGCCCACTTCACTGGCAAAGGAATTCATCTCAAAGAAGGTGACTCGGACCCCTTTAAAGCCTGGTCCTGAATCCAGGTTCTGTACCAACTGTGCGGACAAGGGCACATCCCTTCGCTTCTCCAGATCTCAGTCTTCACATCTGTGAAATGGGTGATGCAGGACCTCTTCCATCCCCTCCCTTCCAGCCTGGACTCCTCCGACTCTGAACCAGGACAGGATACTTGTTTCCAGACACCTTGCCCAGGCCTCTCTAGTAACTGATCGGGCTGATTATGTTTATAATCTGTCCACCCCCCACCGGAGAACAAGGTAGAAGAGGAAGTGACGTTATGTATCTCCTTCACTGCTTTCTCTCTGATGAGAAATACAGATTGCCCCCAATTCCTGCACATCAGTATCCATCCAATAAATAAGCCAGTGGATCAAAACAAGGCAACCATGTATAAAAGAATGAGGTCAGTTTATACATGCTAGTAGTGAAAATAGCGATCTTTGCAGAAGGAAGTACTTTTAACATAATAGTTAATTTTTCTGGCTATGTAACAAATAGCTAACAATAGTCACTTTTGTGGAAGGAGGTTAGTATGTTGGAGCTGGGGCAGGAGAAAGAGGACTTGTCATTATATATTTTTTTCTTTTACTTTATCCTTCTTTTTCCTTTCCTTCTTTGCCTTTAGCTTCAGAGATATTATCTGGGGATAGAATTATAAGGACTTTTCTAAATTAATCATGTTTGAATGAAAAGCCATGAGATATCATTTCTGTCGAATTGGCAAAGGTTTACGTATTTTTTTGCGTACACTCCCAATATTGGCAATGGGATATGTTAAAGCATATTTTCATGTGTACCTGATGGGAAAATAAATAATATTATTATGTATTGTATTATCATGGCTATTTCTAGAAGGATATATTTTGTATATATAAAATTCCCTATAGAAATAATTATGTGCGAAGTATGTATGTTCAGGAGTAACAGTAGGAGGAAATTGCCAACAACTAAAATGTACAATGGCAGGCAAGTGACTACATCAATTAAATTACCTTCCTGGAAGAGAATATCACACAAACCTTAGAAGAGATTATTTGAACCCATGTTTAGTAAGAAAAAAAGTAAATATGCAGGCGTTTTATTACTTTCTTCTTTATGTTTGTCTGTAGTTCCTAAATTTTCTATGATGAATAGATGTTTCTTACATAGTAAAAATAATTTTATAAAAATTGTTAACTTTCAATAGCTCCTGATTTACTTACAAAATAAAATCTAGGCCCTCTTGGTGCCCCGTAGCAGACGTTTGAGGACCTGGTCTCCCGTCCAGTCTCAGCTCTCATCATCCTTGCCTCCCGATTTGTCCTCCAGTAGTAGGCACAAGAGCTCTGTCCCATAGCCCGTCCTCTTTGCTCGCTGCCCACTTCCTTCCATGTCACCCGGTTCACCTAAATGTGACATTTTTAGGACTCCATTCATCATTCAAGAGTCATCTTTGGGGAACCTGGGTGGCTCAGTTGGTTGTGTCCATCTCTTGATTCTGGCTCAGGTCATGTTCCCAGGGTCGTGAGATTGAGCCCCCACATCGGGCTCCGTGCTAAGCAGGGAGTCCCTTTGAGATTCCCTCTCTCCCTCTGTCTGTCCTGCTCACGCTCTCTCTCTCAAATAAATAAACAAATCTTTTTAAATTATTATTATTTACTTGACAGAGAGAGAGAGAGAAAGAGCACAAGCAGGAGGAGTGGCAGGGAGAGGGAGAGGGAGAAGCAGGCTTCTGGTGAGCAAGGGGCCTGATGCGGGACTCGTGATCCCAGGATCCTGGGGATCATGACCCGAGCCAAAGGCAGACGCTTAACTGACCGAGTCACCCAGGCACCCAAATAAACAAATCTTTAAAAAAAGAAAAAGGTCATCTCCAGGAAGCTCCCGGAAAACCTCCTTGATCTCCACCATAGCAGGATACAGCCCATCCTCTCTGCTCCCTAAGACACTGTGTATATCTTTCTCATTGCAACTTCCAGTGTTTTGTTATAAGATTTTAACATTTAAGTGTCAGTCTCTCCAACTAGTCTCTGAGTTCCTTCTGGATTGTGTCCCCACATAGTCAAACTCCATAGGCATGTGTTAGTGGATGAACGAATGAACGAATGAATGGAAACATGAATGAATGATGTCCTCCTCTAACCCCTCCTCCTGGTACCAGATTCATGACCGTTAGCACCTGGTTGGCCGGGTCCGTCCAGTTTGGGTACCTCGGATTCAGATGCCTGAAGAGCTTGTTAACTCATAACTTTAGAAAAATCAGAATGGGAATCTGTCGAGAGGATCCAGAACGACACTTGGCACGAATTGTATATAAGTTTGCCAAGTAAGAAGACAGATAGTGTCTCACGAATGAAATGTTAAACAAGGAGGCTCAGGTGAAAGGACCAGCTGACAGATGATTTATTACGCGGTTGTCATCCCTCTCATCAGGAAGCCCCACCGCTGTGCCCCCACTACGCCAACACAGCTCGCTCGCTCTTGGTCTCTCTTTTCACAGTTTTTCCTGAGTGGTCAGCTCTGGTCTGAGTGAGGACGAGGCAGTTTCCCCCTCATTTGCAATGTGAGTAGAAATGGCCTTTCTTGTCCTAGAGTCCTTTCTCTGACAATCGTGGAAAATTCTATGCAGACCTGCTCCTGACCTAATCCTTGGGGCTAGACGGCAGCTCCTGAGGCTGATAATCTGACAAGTTAAGGACATGTTCGACCCTCTTGCTCAGACCAATCCCACACCGTGAGAGCATCTCTGCTTCTGTGCACAGGAAAGCAACTGGGCCAACCGACCTTCTGCAGGTGACTTTGATCCTGAATTCAGCTCACTGAGTGTCAGGTGTCACAGACTCTTGACGACCCAAGCTCCCTGCTTCTTCTTCTAACCCATCATCCCTCCGTTCACCCTCCTCCCCAATTCACCTGCTTGCACACATTCACCCACAGATGCCGACTTCATTCTTCCTTTATTAAACAGTTAATGCGTCTGGATGGTACTTGGCCACCATCCTCACGATTTGTTCTTTTTTAGGATTTTATTTATTTATTTGAGGTGGGGGGGGCATGAGCAGGGGTTGGACAGAGGGAGAGAGAGAGAGAATCGCACACAGTGTCTGCAGAGTCTTCTTTTCTCTCCTGAGCATAGGAGCCCAACATGGGGCTCCATCTCATGACCATGAGAGCATGACTTGAGCTGAGACCAAGAGCTGGATGCTCAATTGACTGAGCCATCCAGGCCCCCGCCGCTACGATTTGTTCTAATATGTTGCTACAAAACACTGGCTTTTGCAGCTTGTGTAAGGCAGCTGAGGCTGACCCAGTTACCCCATCACTCTGCAATCAACCAAGGTCCCTGCCGGGTTCTACTGGCAGAGAGGGACTAGTTATGCTCCCTCTTACAATTTATTAAAACGAAGTTCACAGAGTCTTATAGACTTGCTTAACAGTTACTATAAAAAGGAGGGAAGGAAGGAAAGAAGGGAGGGAGGGAGGGAAGGAAAGGATAGAGGGAGGAAGGGAGAAATTCGTACATCTGGGGAACAGGTTTTGGTTCAAGACCTCTATTCAGTGCGCCAGAGGACTCTCTCAACAATCCTGAAAGTGGACCTGCCATTCCCATTTCCATTTTCCTTCCCAAACACATGGGACCAAGGATCTGCCTTTGGCTTCAGTGTTAGGAGGCGTTATGGCCCAGATTTGCACAGGAGGCAAAGGGAAGTCAGAGGGTCAAATTCAAAGTTGCTAGAAATTAGCCAGTGAGAAACTGAAGAATTGCTAACAAAGAGCTCTCCGCAGCGAGAATCCAGGTCAGGGGGGTCTGGAAAGTGTCTTAGAGACAACAAAAGTACTGAGGAGGGATGGGGGTGAAGCAGTGGTGAAAGCCTTTATAAAGAGCTTGCTCCTGAGCCTAGAAAGGGAGAAAGCACTGGAGGGGCACTAGGACATCCTTGGTTACGGATGGCCTTCAGGGCCAGCCCCAGCCCCTAGAGCTGGTAAGCACAGATATGAGACTTAACACCTGTTCTGTCGGACACGAAATACGCTGCGCCAACTACAGGTGGGGCGACCGCCCTTCCCTCAGACATGCTGAAGTCAGGCTGGGGAAAACCCGGGAACTGGGAAGAAGCAATTGGATTCAAAATATGGGAACTCAGTGTTGGGGAGGAATGGAGTTTTTTGCACAATGACACCCAAAGGGTAGCTGGGTAGGGGAACTGCCAAGCCAAGTAGGGGTCTTCTTCTCCCTTCCCAATTTCAGGCCCTTGCCCTTCTCAGCTGCAATGACCTGGAAAATACAGAATTCCTTCTGCACTGGCCTGCCGGCCCCAGCAAAGACGAGGTGGGCTTGGAATCCAGGATGTGCGATTCCAGATGTGGCCACAGGGTGGAGACACACAGTGGTCTGTCCCCTCTGTGTCTCTCCGGGCCGAGCCCCATCAAGGGATTTATCCAAAGCAGACTTGCTGGGCGGTAAGGTTGAAAAACAAACCAAGGTAGTCTTGAAATCATTTTCTAAACCCGGATAAGAAGCCCTGGGTCTGGGACGCCTGGGTGGCTCAGTTGGTTAAGCGGCTGCCTTCGGCTCAGGTCATGATCCCAGGTCCTGGGATCGAGTCCCACATCGGGCTCCTTGCTCAGCAGGGAGCCTGCTTCTCCCTCTGCCTCTGTCTGCCTGAGCTCGCACTTTCTCTCTCTCTCTCTAAAAAATAAATAAATAAAATATTAAAAAAAAAAAAAAAAAGAAGCCCTGGGTCATCTTTCAAAAGGACTCGGGCTAATTTAGAAATACCTTCCACTGGGGCACCTGGGTGGCTCAGTGGGTTAAAAGCCTCTGCCTTCAGCTCAGGTCATGATCTCAGGGTCATGGGATCGAGCCCCACATAGGGCTCTCTGCTCAGCAGGGAGCCTGCTTCCTCCTCTCTCTCTGCCTGCCTCTCTGCCTGTTTGTGATCTCTCTCTGTCAAATAAATAAATAAAATCTTTAACAAAAAAAAAAAAAAAGAAAGAAATACCTTCCACCTCCTTGGGCCAGCTGTAAGTATACTGATTTTAACCCAACGTTTTTTAATACTGCAAATATTTATCATGTTGGCAGTCCGAGAAGGCGAATCTGAACTACAAAGCAAGGCGAGGCACAGGTGGGGAAGGACGTCATCTGACACCACGGGACACACAGCCGGACAGCCCCTGGGTGTCCCAGGTTTTCTCCAGTGGAAGTCGTGTAAATAACCTATTCACAGAAGCTTCTGGGGAAAATTTGATTTCTACAGATAAACGTATAAAAATGTGTTTTTACAAGATTAAGAAAACAAATGTGGCAAGATGTTTTTAAAAATAGGTGAATCTGAGGGGCACCTGGGTGGCTCAGTGGGTTAATCCTCTGCCTTCGGCTCAGGTCATGACCTCAGGGTCCTGGGATCGAAGCCCCACATCAGGTTTTCTGCTCAGCAGGGAACCTACTCCCCGCCACAGCCGCCTGCTTGTGATCTCTGTCAAACAAAAAAATAAATAAAATCTTTTAAAAAAATAGGTGAATCTGAAATAAAATCTTTAAAAGGCAGGGGCAGGGTGGGAGGGGGTGCCTGGGTGGCTCAGTCAGTTAAGCATCTGCCTTTGGCTCAGGTCATGATCTCAGGGTCCTGGGATTGAGCCCCACATGGTGTCAGGCTCCCTGCTCTCGCTCTCTCCCTCTTCCTCTTCCTCTCTCAACTAAATAAATAAAATCTTCAAAAAAAAATAAGTGAATCTGGTTAATGGATATATAGGACTTTTTGGTATTGTTTTCATATTTTTTTCTGTAAGTTTGAAATTGTTTCAAAGTAAAGATTTTTAAAATGCTAAGATCCAGGAGTCCTGGATGCAAGGATCAGACTTTCTATTACCCCTCTTCTTGGTATTTGTCATTTCAAGTAACCTCTTTGGCCAGTGGTTCTTCTTCTGTAAGATAAAGAAAGCCATCTCTTTCCGTTACTGTGAAGTTTCTACTGCATGAATGAACTTCAGCTCACCCATTCCCAGAAAAAGAAAGAAAGAAAAAAGAAAGGGAACTTGATCTTAGTAATGTATTTTATTTACCTCACTATAGGCAAAGTATAACCATTTCAACATGTAATCATGGTGTTAAATTATCAGTGAGAGATTTTACTTTTTACTTATTTGTTACTTTTTTTTTTTTACTTTTTTACTTATTTATTTATTTTTTTTACTTTCTTTTATTTGTAATAAGCCTTAGACTTACAGCCCCCCTCACTGAGACTAGCACATTTCACGAGCTAGGACCCACCTATGGCCAGTGGCTGCCTCGAGTTGCACAGTGCAAGTCTTTGTGCTGGTGATCTGGGCAACTCTGAGTCGGGGCTCAGCCCCACGCCTGGCCACCATCCTGCTTCTCCCCCCTTCCCTGTCCAGGCCATCCTTGTCTGGTTTGAGGCTGGAAAGCTCTCTCGTGCTCCTCACCTTTCACTCAAAATCTCTGGTCTGGGCACATTTCTTCTTCTTCCAACAAATCCTTGAAGGTTTTGGAACTACAGAGGCAAGCAACCTTTATCCTCTGCTTTCCGGCTGTGCCGTGCCAGCCCCAAGGCTATGAAAGCAGTAGGCTTAGTGGAATGAATGGAGCAGAAGAAAAAGCAAGAGCAAAAGAAATGCATCGGGTACCATTTCATAACTACTTTCCCTCCACAAAGTATTTTTTCTTTAACTCTGTTTTGCACCTGTGTGTGTGCGCGTGTGCTGTGGGGGGAGGGGACAGCAGTGGATAGCCCCCTCCCACCCTTCCATTCCAGCAGGAAGCAACAGTTCTGAGTTCGAGGATTCTTCTTTTCAGGTTAAGCTTCTGACCCTTCAGCATCGTCAGCATCTCCAGCATCACTGGCTTGAGCATAAGAAGGATTTAGCAGAGGTCAGTGGAGGGCATGATGCTTTGACTCAGGGGACCGGGGACTGAAGGCCAATAGGGGGAAGACTGTAGACTCTCAGTGGGTAGGGGCATTATTTTGTATCAGCTGCCTTCATTACTACTGTATTATGTGATCTAAGCAGGCACCCTGCTGTGTCATTGTAGCTTCACCACAAATATATGGAGGATTATCGGGTTATTTCCCCATTTACAAACGAGAAAACTGAAGGTCAGGGACAGATAGATAGATAGATCTCATATGTATATGAGATATACATGTATCATATATTCATATATATGATTGATAAATAGATGATAGATAGCTATATGGATAGGAAGGTACATAGAATACAGATATATGCCATATAGATGTACACTATTATTAAATATCTCAGGGAGGACACATAAGAAATATTAACATTATCTCTGGATGACTAGAGATAGAAATAATAAGAACACTGATTTTCATTGTCCCTTCTCCTGTAAATTTTGAGTTCTAAGTCATGTAATACATTGCTTAATTTCTAATAAATAAAATTAAAAATATGAAATCAAATAAAATGTTGGTTGTGGCATTTCCTGATAAATTATCCCAGAATGAATCTTTGTTCAGGGAAGAGTCATCATGTTGCCACTCTTCATGATGTGATTGTAAGATGCACATCCCCCACGAGCCCTGGAGGAAGGCTATAAAAGAACTTTTAAGAAGTTTGACTTGACAGAGATGGCCTTTCCCAGTGTCCTCTGATATACAGAGCTTCCTGAAAGGGAGCTGGACAAATTCATGTAGATTAAAGCAACAAGACTTCTGGGGGGTGGGATATGGAGAGCCAGCACACTCCCTTGTGCTGTTAGACCTTCTCTGGAAAACTGGTTCTGGTTCTGAGACCATTAATATCACTGAGAAAGTGATATTAAGGACTCCCCGGGATAGCCACCATGACAGGTGATCTACACTGGGAAATTTATCCCCCACCATGCCTTAGAGGTTCATGGGGGAGGGTGGAGGCAGTGTGAGGTTATAACAGAAATACCCTCTTGATCTAGACCCCACTGCCACTCCAACTGGTTTTGTTGGCATGGTTGTGGTTGTTACAGAAGCTAGTGTCAATTACACTTACTCATACTCTAGAACTTGGCATTTTACAGAGGATTTCTCCCTAATTGGTGGAAATTCAGACTAAATAAATATTTTAAATCCACTGCATTTGAAGAGAAAGAGTCCTTCAAATAATCCCTTAGGTCTTAGATCCTATCTTCCACCATGTCCTTCTGTTTTTGTTTTTGTTTTTTTTTTACCATGTCCCTCTGTTTTAAACCATGTTCAGGTTTATTTCTCAGACAGCATAAAGTTGGATCAGTAGTGACAGCAAGAATATTTAACAATTATACATATTTAGGCATCTAATGACAGACCATTAAAATAAATGAAGCAAAACTGACAGAACTGAAGGGAGAAACAGAGAGTTCTATGATAATAGTTGAAGATGTCAATGACCCACTCTCAATAATGGACGGAAAACAAGACAGGAGATAAATGAAATGGAAGGCTTGAACAACACAGTAAATCAACGAGATCTAACAGATGTACACAGAACACTCTACCCAACAATGGCACATTCTCTAGTACATTTGGGACATTTTCTAGAATCAACCATATGCAAGGTCACAACTACATCTCAGTAGATTTGTAAAAATAAAGATCATACAAAATATTTTCTTTGACCATAACAGGATGAAGTTAGAAATAATTAACAGAGGTAAAATAAAAAAATTCACAAATTGGTGGAAAGTAAACAACATACAACCAGTGGATCAAAGAAGGAATTAGAAAATACCCACAGATGAATGATAATAAGAATGCTACATACCAAACATGGGATGAACAAAAGCAGTGCTAAGGGAAAGATTTATAGCTGTAAAGCCTCATGTTAAAAAAATGAGAAAGATCTCAAATAAACAGCCTAGCTTTACAATTTAGGGAATTAAAAAAAAAAAGAACACAATAAACCAAAAGCTACCAGAAAGCAGGAAATAATGAAGATTAGAGCACAGATAAACAAGATAGAGAATAGGAAAACAAAATAGAGAAAATCAATGAAACTAAAACTTGTTTCTTCAAAAGATCAACAGAACTGACAAAACTTGACCTAGATGGGCTAAACAAACAAACAAACAAACAAACAAAAAGAAAGAAAACTGAAATTACCAAAATCGGAAATGAAAGTGAGAGCATTACTATTGACTCCATAGGATCAGAATGATTTACAAGAGACTGCTGTAAACAGCTGTACACCAACAAAGTGGGTAATGGTGAAATGGGCAAATTCCTAGACACTAGCAAGACTGAATCAAGAAAAAGAAAGTCTTGGGGGCTCTTGGTTGGCTCATTTAAGTATTTGACTCTTGCTTTCAGCTCAGGTCATGATCTCGGGGCTGTGAGACTGAGTCCCACATTGGCCTCTGCACTCAGCAGAGAGTCTGCTTGTGATTCTCTCTCTCCCTTCCCCTCTGGCCCTCCCCACCCCCACTCACATATTCTCTCTTTCTCAGAAGAAGAACAACAACAAAGGAGAAGAAGAAGGAGGAGGAGGAGGAGGAGGAAGGAAGGGGGAGGGGGGAAATGGGAAGGGGGAGGGGTAAGGGGAAGGGAGAAGTCTGAACAGACTAATAACAAATAAGGAGACTGAATCAGTAACCAAAAATATCCGGATGAGAAAAGCTTATAAGCAGATGCCTTCCCCAATTAATTATATCAAACATTTAAAGAAAAATAAATACCAATCTTCCTATACTCTTCCAAAACCCACAGAAAGAAGCAACATTTCCAGACTCCTTGTAGGAGGCCAGTATCATCATCCTGATACCAAAACCAAACAAATCACTGCAAGAAAAGAAAACTAGGGACGCCTGGGTGGCTTAGTTGGTTAAGCGGCTGCCTTCGACTCAGGTCATGATCCCAGCATCCTGGGATCGAGTCCCAAATCGGGCTCCTTGTTCAGCAGGGAGGCTGCTTCTCCCTCTGCCTCTGCCTACCACTCTGTCTGTCTGAGCTCGCTGTCTCTCTCTCTCTCTCTCTCTCTCTCTCTCTCTCTAATAAGTAAATAAATAAAATCTTTTTAAAAATTTTAAAAAAATAAAAAGAAAAAAAGAAAAGAAAACTAGTCCCCTATTCCTTATGAACATTGATGCAAAAAAATCCTCAACAAGATACTAATCAACTGAATTCAGCAAAATAGCAAAAGGATTACACACTGTGATCAAGTGGGACTTATTCCTGGGATGCAAACATGTTTCAATGGAAAAAATTGATCAATGAAACACACTACATTAATAGAATGAAGAAGAAAAAAAAAGGTCACTTCAGTTGATGCAGAAAAAGTATTTGGCAAAATCCAACACTCTTTCATGGTCAAAAACACTCAACAAACTAGGAAAAAGAAGCAAACTACCTCAACATAATAAAAGCCATGTATAAAAAATTCACATCTTGCTCAACTATGAAAGACTAAAGCCTTTTCCTCTAAGGTCAGGATTGAGGCAAAGATACTCATTGTGCCTCTTCTATTGAACATAGCTTTGGAAGTTCTGGTAGAGTAATTAGACAAGAAAAATAAATAAAAGGCATCCAGATTGTAAAGGAAGAAGTAAAATTATCTCTGTTTGAAGATGATATGGTCTTACATGTAGAAAAACCTAAAGATTCCACAAAAAAAGTTAGAACTAATAAATGAATTCAGCAAAGTAGCAAGATACTAAGCCAACACACAAAAATCAGTTGCATTTCCATACATTAACAATGAACAATCTGGAAAGGAATTTATGAAAACAATTCCACTGACAATAAAATTTTTTTAAAAAGGTAAAATACTTAGGAATTATTTTAATCAAGGAGGTATAAGATTTGTACCATGAAAACTACAAAAACATTGCTGAGAAAAATTAGACACAAAAAAATGCAAAGACAGCCCATGTTCATGGATTGGAAAGCTTAATATTGTTAAGATGTCAATACTACTCAAAGTGATCTACTGATTCAATACAATGCCTATCAAAGTCCCAGTGGCATTTTTTGCAGAAATAGAAAAACCCATCCTAAAATTTATACAGAATCTTGTGGGATCTCATGGGAATAGGAAAACCAATCTTGAAAAAGAAGAACTGGAGGACCTACATTTCTGGTTCCAAAACTTAATACAAAGCCAGAGTAATTAAAGACAGTGATGCTGGGGCACCTGGGTGGATCAGTCATTTAAGCATCAGACCTTTGGTTTCCACCCAGGTTATGATCTCAGGGTCCTAGGATTGAGCCCTGTGTTGGACTCCATACTCAGCAAGGATTCTGCTTGAGATTCTCTCTCTCACTCTCCTTCCCTCTGTCCCTACCCGCTGCACACACACACACACACACACACACACACACACACACACACTCTCTCTCTCTCTCTCTCTCTCTCTCTTTCTAAAATAAACAAATAAATCTTTAAAAAAAAACACCACAGTGATGCTGACATGTCAGGCATAGAAACAAATGGAGTAAAATAGAGTCTGGAAATAAACCCTCATATGTGTGGCCAAATGATTGTCAACAAAGGGGTCAAGGCCATTCAATGGGGGAAAGGACAGTCTTTTCAATAAATAATGCTGGAAAAGCAGGATGTCCACATGCAAAGGAATTAAGTTGGTCTCTTACCTAACAGCATATACAAAAACAAACTCAAAATAGATCAAAGACCTAAATATAGGATGTGAACCTATAAAACTCATAGAAGGAAACAGGGAAAAAGCTTCACAACATTGTATTCAGCAATGATTTTTTGGATCTGACCCAAACGGAACAAGCAACAAAAGGAAAAATAGACAGGACATCAAGAAAATTAGAGTTTTGTGCATCAGGGGTGACTGGGTGGCTCAGTCTGTTGAGTGTCTACCTTCAGCTCAGGTCATGATCCCAGGGTTCTGGGATCCAGCCCCGTGTTAGGCTCCCTGATCAGTGGGGAGCCTGCTTCTTCCTCTCCCCTTCCCTCTGCCCCTGTTACTCCCCACTCTGATGCTCACTCCCTCTCTTGTGCTCACTCTCCCTCTCTCTCTCAGATAAATAAATGAAATCTTTAAAAAAAAATTAAGTTTTGTGCATCAAAGGTGCTATCGACAGAGTAAAAAGGCTGCCTACAGAATGAGGTTAAAATATTTTCAAATTATATATCTGACAAGGGATTAATATCCAGCTTATATAGACAACTAAAATTCAACAACTACAAAAAAACTCAGTTCAAAACTGGACAGAGGACTTGAACAGACATGTTTCAAAGAAGACACACAGCTGGACAGCGAGCACATGAAAAGATGCTCGCCATTGCTCATTGCTGGGGAAATGTCAATCAAAATTACAATGATATACCACATCTGTTAGGATGGCTACTGTCAAAACAAACAAACAGAAAACAAGTGTTGGGGAGCATGTGGGGAGATTGGAAGCCTTGTGCCCTGCTGGTGAGAATGTAAAATGGTAGAGCTGTTGTTGAAAACAGGATGGTAATTCCTCAAAAGCTTAAAAATAGATTTATCTAATGATTCAGCAACTCCACTTCTGGGTATATATCTAGAAGAATTGAAAGCAGGCTTTCAAAGAGACATTCTTACACCATGTTCATGGCAACATATTCACAGTAGCTAAAACACGAAAACCAACCAAGTGTCCATCGGTGGATGAAAGGATGAGCATAGTGGGATAGATCCTCGCAATGGAATACTATTCAGCCTTCAAAAGGCAAGAGCGTTCTTTAACATAGGATCGCAGGCACATAGCAGGCATGGCTTAAATAAATTTTTTCTTCTCTCTGAAGTTATTTTAAACTGTATTGATATCTCTTAATATTAAAAATAAAGTTTATCTAAGAGTCCAGAGACTGTTCTGGAGAGACTGTTGTTGGAACTGTAGGCAAGCCTCTGCTCCCTGGGCCCCAGGGTCCTTGTCCATGAGACAAGGGAGACTCCATCTTCAGGGCTTTTGTATTCTGATCCCTCTGCCAGTTCTCCCCATGCTGCAGTGATTCCAGACACTTCCATGGAGCTGTAATTTATAAAGCTGTTTTTAGGTACCATCCTATGAGGGTCAAGTCTTTTCCTGGAGCCACACGGGACTGAGCTCCTGCCCTCCACACACTGCTGGAAGGAAGCAGAGAAGAGAGGAAGGATGTGACAAGAGCCTGTGGGTTGGAGGGTTCCCTACAGGTCCCCACTGGAATCCCACTCCCACTCATTCTCAACAAAGCCAACCAAGCTGATGGCAACCAGCTGCCTTATTGGTGACCGTCGAGGGGAGCAGCCTGAGGTGGACATGGGTGAGGGCTGAGGGCCCTGGCCTTGGTCTTCTGTGGCCCACAGAGACCTCCAAATGGTGGGGCTGGTGACACAGGATTATGTCTTCTTAATCACACTGTACTGTGTCTCCTCCTCCAGGGTCCTCTGGGAGTGAATGCTGTTGGCCTTAGAATCCCCACTCTGGAAGTCAAATACCACGGTCGAGTAGTGAGGTTCTTCCCTGGGAGCCTTCTGCAGAGAGAGAGACAGGTGGGTCAGGGAGAGAAGCATGGGCCCCAAGCTCAGGATGGAGACGGGATACCCAAGGGGGAGGGGGCTTATGGTGGGGGGCCTTCATTGGGGGGGTGGTCCAAACTTCTTCACTGTCCTGCCCACACCCCTGCTTCACCCTCCCTGTGAAAACACAGCCCAAAGTCCCGGGCATCAGACCCAGACATGGGGCTTGGCGGGGTGGGGGTAGGGGTGCCTGGGATCTACTTTGAGATCACTAATCCCCAAGTTAGAAAAACAAGGAACTCTTATTCTTCCCGAACTCTTTCACTAGCAGGTGGATCTTGACCCTGGGGTTGCAGGGTGGGGGGACCTCTTCCATGTTTCACTTTACAGTCTCTGTGCCTAAGGGTTGACTGACAAGGGGTCATTGATTCAAAACCTGAAAAGCAGAGTTGATACCAAAGAGATGATGGTACCCCGAACAGCAGGAAATCTCAGGCTGGCACATCGGTGTGTGGTACACAATAGGTGCTTAATAAATGCTGTGCTTTACTGACTATTGACTATCAGCAACTTTCCCAAAAGCTCCTTCCTCTCCCACCCCAGCCCCCAGCTACAATGACACCAAGCTCTGGCAGAATCGACACTTGCCCTACACTGTGTGTGGCCCTGTGCTGGAGAGACATAAGATCACCAGGCCAGCCCCTCTCATTCCCCTCTCTGCCTGCTGCCTCCCCCCAGAATGGTACTCCTAGCAGAGCCCAGGAACCCCATGTGGGAACCAGGCCCTGACACTCACCACTGTGCTGTATTCCACCTCTGGTTGCCTTGGGTGCATGGGCTCTTCCCGAAGGGGCCATGTCTGTAGCTCCAGATTCTCATAGTGGGGCTCCCCTTGCTGAGATGAGGGGATTTGGTGGGTTTCCACGGAGCCCCTCCATGGTCCAGCCCAGAGAGGTCTCTCTTCCTGCCTGTGTGCGGATATCTCCCCCTTCCCTCGATGCCTTGGATGTCCCAGCCTCCCTCCTCCATCCCCCACTCTGGTCATCTCCGGGCAGTATTTGAATGCCCCCCAGGTCAGCATCAAAGGACCCTCCCCTATTCCACTTTGTATGGGGGAGGGGGTGGGGACAGATTGGCCAGGGCTCAAGGCAAGACCCAGTGGCCAGATCTCCCAGGGATCACTCTCCCTGCACTGGGCGAGCACCCCACTCCATCCGCTGATGATGCATTCAGACCTCCAGGGGCCAGTGGGATTGTTCAGGCCCCCAACATCCTCTGTTCTCCCCACCAGCCTCTCCCATACACCTCCAGCCTGTCTTACCTGACTGGGGGACTGCAGTTGCTTTGGATTCTCACCAGCTAAAGAGACAGGAGAAGGGTTAGAAGTTTGAATCCCAGAACAAAGCAGGAATCCTATGATCCATTTCCCTAGAGAATCTGGCCCTAGGGACTTGTTGCTTCTGATCTGCCATAGGGTAGGAGTTCAAGGCTTTGCCAAGAGGGTGAATCCGTGAAGAAGGAAAAGAAGAATGGATGAGCGAGTGGAGGTGTGAAGAACGGAGCCTGTAGGAAGGCACTCTGGCTTGGGAAGAGTGGCCAAACAAAGCTAGATCTCGAAACAGCCACTCAAAGATTGTTCCCAGGCGGAAGAAGACAGGAAAGGGACATCCCTTTAGGAGAACCCGTTGGCAGGGTGAAACGGCTCTGGAGATCTCTTTCACCAAAACATGAATATACTTAACATCACCGAACTATAAACTTGCGAATGAAGGTGGCTTGGGGCACACAACCTCGGGCTCCTGGGGCCCGCAACATTGTTCTGCAGGAATCCTGTCTCTGAGTCAGGCTCTGTGCGTCCCTGGCCTTGCCACCTGGAGCCCCAGGAGCAGGTTGGGTCCTCCCAGGGGATGCACACATGGCCGGGAATGCTTTTGGTGTAGCTGCATGGACATCGCCCGGGGAAGGAATGTGGACGGGAGCCAGCTGGAACACTGAAGGTGGAGCCCTGTCTAACCCGGTGGCAGCGGTGTCACCCAGAGCCCGGTACAGGGCCTGGTGTCACAGCAGGTGCTTGGGACAGTGGTGCTGGGTGTGTGAGGGAGGGAGGGAGGGCATGAGCGAGGGCATGGCAAGCAGGCTGAGGGGAAGAACTGTCAGCGGGCGTGATGGGGCAGGCATCAGGTTCTGCCACAGAGGAGGGGACGGTGAGGGGACAGGAGCTGAGACCAGCAGGGATGGGGAGAGAGGGTCAGGATATTTGAACAGAAGTCTTTTCTCCTGTTACAGAGGATCAGTGAAGCAAAGTGTAATCCCCCACCCACAAACACACTGTCCAACTCGGCAGTAAGAGACTTCTAGAACACTTCAGGGCAGGGAAAATGATACAATAGGTTAAGTGCAAAAAAAAAAAAAAAGGTTTAAAAGAGGGATTATGGTATGAAGCAAACCGTAAGTGAGAAATCATATCTACATAAATAAGAATTGAAAACAGCAGCTGGGGGTTGAGAGGGGGCCTCGGTGGCTCAGTCGCTTGAGAGTCTGACTCTTGATTTTGGCTCAGGTCATGATCTCAGGGTCGTGGGGTTGAGCCCCACCAAGGGCTCAATAGGGAGTCGCTTGAGGATTCTCTCCCTCTCCCTCTGCCCCTCCCCCGACACATGCCAGAGCACATGCTCTCTCTCGCTCTGAAGTTAATTAACTAATTTAATTAAATTTTAAAACGAGAGAAAAGCAACTGGAAGGACACACCTCAAATGTCCATGGTTAGCTTTCTCCGAGTGGTGGGAGTTTTCTTTCTTATTTATTATGGGGAATTTATTTCCTTCTTTGTGCTTTTACTTATCTTTTGAATGTCCTACAACCATCTTATATCCTTTTTTTTTTTTTAAAGGGAGGCTCTCTAGGTGAAAGGGCAGAGAGCTCTGAGGCAATTGGGGCTGGGAAAATCCACCCCCCCTCGGGGAGGCCCGTAGCACATGGGCCCAAATGAGGGGAAGGGCCCTCAAAAGTGATGTGAGAGAAGCAGATGGGGAAGAGGAAGTGGTTTTCCTTTCCTATGTCAGCACACACATGCTGGGGCTGACTTCTCTTCTGAAGGCCTGACCCCCACATGGGGAGGGGCAGTGGGAGGACGGGAGACAAGAGCTCAGGGTGGCCATGCACCAGCTTCCAGAACACTGCCTTCTCCCCTAAGGCTGGACATAGATCCCCCTGAGAACCGACTGCTCATAGAGTCAGAAAGTTCTAGAACAAGAAGGAAATGTAAGGCTCACACTCCAATGCAGACAGAAATCTGAGCTCCTTTGGGTGACAGCTGGGCCTCCAGCCAGCAACAAGAAGGTCCCATTAATTTTATTTATTTATTTGACAGAGATACACAGCGAGAGAGAGAGCACAAGCAGGGGGAGCGGCAGGCAGAGGGAGAAGCAGGCTCCCCTCTGAGCAGGGAGCCCGATATAGGACTCAATCCCAGGACCCCAGGATCATGAGCTGAGCTGAAGGCAGACGCTTACGACTGAGCCACCCAGGCACCCCTGTGTTCTCTCTTTTAATCTGAGCCCAGAGGAGAGCAAGTAGGCCCCAGGATGTCCACAACATCTGGGGTGCCCTTGTGGTGGGAGATATTAAACAATATGTTAATTTAACAAATATGACTGTTTGCCTTCTTGGGTTCCTCCCTGGTCTTGAGGAGTAGCCCAGGCTGGCGAGGGGACAGGCAAGGAAGCAGGTGGGGGCAATTTTCAGGGAAAAGGGCCCAATGGTGTGTGCAGAGGAGTGCAGCCAGGAAGGGCCCCCCAGTTTCTTTGGGGGAGCAGGAGAAGGAGCCAGAGGAAAAGAAGTCCAAGAGTCCTGAAGCCCACCAGGAGCGAGCCAGTGAAAGAAGGCAGAGAAGGTGCTCCAGGGGCCCAGAGCAGACGCAGAAGGGGAGACTGAAAGTATAGCTCCCCCAGGTCGTAGGAAGTTGGGATCAGCAGCTGTCCAAGTATAACAATGGGCAGGGGGTGGGCAGGACTGGTAAGTGGAGACACCTGGACTTTTGAGGGCATGGGAGGTCATGAAAGGGTTTTATTTTTTTTTAAGATTTTATTTTATTTGACAGAGAGTGAACACAGGTAGGCAGAGAGGCAGGCAGAGAGAGGGGGAAGCAGGTTCCCTGCTGAGCAGAGAGCCCGATGTGGGGCTTGATCCCAGGACCCTGAGACCACGACCTGAGCCAAAGGCAGAGGCTTAACCTACTGAGCCACCCAGGCACCCCCATGGAAGGATTTTAAATAGAAGAAGGTGACTACCTTCTAGGGACCTCCCCCACACATAGCAGAGATGCCCCCTCTGGGGTCTGGCCTTTAGGGCCAGCCAGGATGTGTGGACTGAGGGTACGTGTGTGATGCCCATTCTGGGGAACAAGGACACAGAGCCTCGAAAATGAGAGGGTGTGCCGGCCCACCCCCCAGCTGGCCGGGGACTGACTCACATTTGACCCGTCTGTGAACCATCCTCCAGGCCAGCAGCAAGCTGCCCCCCAGCAGAAGCAGCAGAAGTGCCAACAAGCAGAGGAGAACTTGGAGCCTAGAGGGGGACACAGGGCAGTGTTGAGCAGGTGGGAGCTTGCTGTGCCCCCTTATTTGCAATAAATGATAAGATCACATTTCAAAAAAAGAGATAAAGTGTACAGTCTCCTTTCTACACACATGCACTGTACTTAAGAACCTTCCAGAGGCTCTTTCCCCAGATACAAGAAAATAGAAATGTACATTATTTTCCTCCTTCATTCACACAAAGGGGGCATAAGACAGCACTGTATTTGTACTTGGCAGTACATGGGGACATCTCCCCATATCTGTGCATAAAGAAGACCCCACTCTTTTCACAGCTGCATACTACTCCATGGCATGCATACTACTCCAGACCATCATTTATTTAATTCTTCCCTCTGACTCGGCATTTCCCCCAATCTCTTGCAATTGCAAACATGGTTCCAAAAATCCATCTTGTACTTCTGCCATTTCTTTTTTTCTTTTTCTTTTTTTTAGGATTTATTTATTTATTTTGAGAGAGCACAAGATGCTCAGGCAGACTCTTTGCTGAGCGTGGAGCCGGACACAGGGCTCGATCCCACAACCCTGAGATCACGACCTGAGTCTGAATCAAGAGTCGGACGCTTCTCCGACTGAGCCATCCAGGCGCCCAGTAGCTCTATCATTTCACCCGTGAACAAGCCGCAGCAGATGGGAAGCTGACGTTGGGTCCCTCATGTTGCCAGACCCCTCTTTTATGTCTAGTTTACATTCACGATGTTCTAGTCTTTCCCTCAAAGATGTACCTCAGCCCCCACCCCCCAAATTGCCCAGGATCCAAGCCACACAGAGCCTAGCTCTGCCCCGTGTGTGTATCTGCAGTCAGTTCTGGAAGTGGTGTGTTTGGGGCTTGCATTTCACCTTGCCTGATGTCAGGATTGTCCCTTGGGTTGACAGGAGGCTCGTGGGAGGGCTTCAGGGGGTCATATAATAAGGAATCTGAATGAGGGTGCCTGGTGGGCTCAGTCGGTAGAGCATGAGATTCTTGACAGCAGGGTCATGAGTTTGAGCCCCCATGTTGGTGTAGAAATGATTTTTAAAAAAGAAAAAATCTGGATGGCCTTTGCCCCTGGCTCCTGGAAGAAAGACTCTAAATCCTTGGGATTTCCCTAATAGTATGTGTGCCTTTGCTATTGGGCCCCTTGGATCAGACCTGAGTTCATGCTAAAAGATGAGGGTTGGGGCTGGTCATCAGAAGGACTAAACCCATGATTATACAGACTTGGGGCTCTGAGTCAGCCTGAAATTCAGGGAGCAGAGCGGGCTGAGATTGAGATCAATCATGCAGCTGATGATTCAACCAATCACGCCTATGTAAAGGAACCCCAGGAAGAGTTCTGGGCAGCAAAGCTTGCAGGAGCTGCCTGGTTGGTGAGCACATCAATGTCCCAGGAGGGCGACGTGCCCCAACTCCCCTAGAGTCAGCAGGGAAGCTCTGGGCTCAGGACCGACCCTCCCGGACCTCGCCCTGTGTGTCTCTTCTTTGGCTGGTTCCGGCCTTAATCCTTTATGATAAAACCATATTTGTAAGTATAGCGTTTTCTTGGATTCTTTGAGCTATGTAGCCAATCATCAAACCAAAGGGGGTCATGGGAACCCCAAAATTCATGACCAGTTAGCCAGAAACCTGATGGCCTGGGGATCCCCAAAGTGCTCTGGCCTCCAAAGTCAAGCAGTCTTATGGGGCTGAGCCCCCCGCCTGCGGGGTCTGTGCAAATTCCAGGTGTCAGTGCCAGAGCTGAATCCCAGGACACTGGGTGGCGACGGGATAAGGAGTCCAAAACCCTCAGAAATGGTTTACACCTGTGTGTGTTTTCCTAGAGACAGTCTATAAATGTGGCATTCTCTTGGGGGGTTGTGCCCCAAAAGGTCAAGAATCGCAGGTTTGGAAGGAAAAACCCAAGACCTTGAGTCACCTGGGCTGAAGCCCAGCCTGCCTCTCATAGCTACGTGACCCGGCGAATCGCCTAACCGCTCTGAGCAACGCCCCCCCCCACACACACACCGTCTGCTCCTCTGGACCGTGGAGCAGTGCTGGCACAGGGCTCTAGCGAGATGAGGACAGGCACACAGGCAAGTAGCAGGTGCCCGGTAGGATCGTCAGCCCTTGCTGGATTTCCTCTTTCCAGCCCCGCTGTGGCTTCTCCCTGGCCCGGAGCAACTCCTGAGGGGAGAGCGCACCTCCAGGACAGGGGACAGGGGACAGGGCACCTTACCCCAGACCCTGGCTCGGCGGGAATTCCTCCTGGCTGCTTGCACTGCAAGTGGCTCCCACAGTGGTCGGGTCAGCGGAGGAGGGCGGGGACGGCGTGGTCGTAATTTTAGCTGTGGTTGTCGACATTTGGGTTGCAGTGATGCTGACAGCTGGGGCAGGCGTTGTTGCTGGTGTGGAAACACAAATCAGACCCAGGGTAGCTCTCTCGGACTCTCGCTCTACTTGCCAAGACCTTTTTGGTTTGATTTCACACAAAATGCTCACTCAGGGTGGAAGCAGGATGGAGGACCCCAGGGGCCAAAGTCTCCCCAGGGCTCTCCTGAGCCAAGTGAGCATTTCCAAACGGGACACGGGCACTGCCCGCCCCCAGTAGTCCTGATTCCATCCTGCGAAGGCAGGTCATGACCTCGGGAGAGCCCCAGGTCATCCTTGCACTCGAGCCTTGTCCCAGTCCTGCCACAGCCACAGGCTGTCTGCCTGAGACCTCTGTCTAACCTGCAAATCTGCCCATCCCGGCTGGAGCTCCTGCTACACCCAGCACCTTCCCCGCCCGGCGGGCGCCTGCCTCTAGGCTCGGCTCCCACCTTCCCGCAGCGCAGCTCTCTGAGTCCGCAAGACTGGCACCAGCGCTCTCCCTCTCTCCTTTGCACACCTTGCCTTCTCGAGACCGAGCAGACGGGCCAGCTCCTCCAGGAAGCCTCCCTGGCTCTCTTTCTCTCTCCTACTACTACCTGCCCTACACACGCGTCCGCGCACACACGCACGCGCACACACACACACACACACACACACACACTCATAGTTTGCTCTAAGCCTCTGACCTGATTCCTGCCTCAGCCATTTCAACCTGAGACCCTTAAGGCAGCCCTGGTGCTGGTGCTGGTGTCAGGGGAGGGTGTGCACAGCTCACCTGGGGTCACAGACAACACAACTCGGAAGGTGCGGTCGAACAAATATCCTGGGACGACTGATGAATCGATCCCACACCGGTATGTCCCGGCATCATCCTCTGTGAGGCTCTCCAAGGTCACTGTGAAGGTGAGGTTTGCAGGATGGTCCCTGATGGACACACGGCCCTTCCTCACTTCTCTGTCTGCCTCTGTGGTCTTTACTGTCTTCCACACGCACAGACTTTCGCACCAGTATTTGGGAAAATCTCTGAATTCCTCCTCGTACTGACACTGCACGCTCAGGGATCTCCCCATGGTGCCCGTCACTGAGGTGGGGCCACGCAGACACGAACAGCCTGGAAAACACAGCCAAGGGTGACCCTTCACCAGAAGGGCCTGGGTCCGGACACCCTTGGGGTCACCCCCCAAAGTTGCCCCATCTCATATTGGTCACCCTCTCCTCTTCTTTTCTGTCATGCCCAAAGTTGTTTGTTTGTTTGTTTGTTTTAATCACAGCCCCTTCCTGCACACTCTAGCCTCCTTTCTGGCTGCTCAGGGTCATGAAATCTTATCCCAGTGAACCCCAGCTGAACAAGTGAGTCCTCTACATCAGGAAGTCAGGAGAGGAGCACACACACACACCTACCCAGAAGGAAAGCAAGAGTAAGGTCAGTGTAGAAACTGGTGAATTAAGAAACAGAAGAATGGGAGAATTAGCATATACATTGGAAAACTGATTTTTCATATGGGAGACACAAACATTCTGGGAGCGGCCAGGTCAAGAAAAAACAAGAGACACACACACAGTTCATAAGAAAAATAGCCAGGGTTATTTGTAAGCCTCTACCAATAAGTCTGTACACTTATATGAAACTGATGATTTTCTACATTTAGAAAAATATAAATCACTGATATTGGCCCAGAATATTTATCTTTTTTTTTCTGAAGCAGAATATTTATCTTTTTAATGTAGAGCAGTGAAGATGCGTGTTAGCAAGGAGACTTTTCCTGGTGATAAGTCTGTAAGGTGCCATGTATATCAAAACATCACACTGGGGCGCCTGGGTGGCTCAGTGGGTTAAAGCCTCTGCCTTCCGCTCGGGTCATGATCTCAGGTCCTGGGATCGAGCCCCGCATCGGGGCAAAAAAATCACATCAGACATGATAAATATACACAATTTTTATTTGGTACTTAAAGCTCAATAAAGCTGGGAGAATAGGGAAAAAATAAAGAGTTCTTTGTCTTCCCCCAAACCAAAAAAGAGTAAAACCCAAACAGTTTTGTAAATTAGTTCTCTCAAACCTTCAAGGAACAAACAATTCCAATCGCATTTACACATTTGTAGAGAATACAGAAGCAGGAAAAGCTCCCTAATTCCCCCCATGAAGGTAGCATGATACACTGAGACTAAAATCTGCCTCGAATTTCTTAATATAATTCACCGCCTTAATAGTCCAAAGAAGAAAAAGTAATCATCTCCATAGATAATGAAAAAGCTTCCTACACCCATTGCTACAGTTTGTTAAGAGACACAAGTGGACACTTTCTTCATGCTTCATGGGAACCACCGGGCAGCTGCCCTCGTCAGGGACTAGGCGGAGATGGTCCCTGCCACCTCCATCCTGGGTATCATTCTGGCCGTATGAGCCTGTGGCCGATGAGAGAAACAAGCGAGACAAACGGATATCCAGAAGGAACCACAAACTCCCACTGCAGACAGATCCCATGAAACACAAGCACACCCCAGAGGGTAAGGGACAGACTAGCCGTGCCGGGGTGACCGCTTCCAAATTACTATACAAAGGGAATAGCTTTCCCATGGACAACTAGTCAGCAGATAGAGTCAGAGAAAACATATAATTTATCACCGAAACAACCAAAACGATTGGAGTATCCCAAGGATAGCCCTGACAAGGTTGTGCCCACCCGTGCGCAGCGAGCTCCTGAGAGACACAGAAGCCAGACCCCCAGAAACAGGGAGCCTTCTGCTCCCCGGAGAAGCTCTCCTCCCTCCCCTCTCCACAGCTTCTCTGCCCTCCCCTTCGTCCCCACCGCCTTCTCCTCTGCTCTGTCCCCATCTCCCTGCCGTGGGAGAGCCAGGCCCCTCCAGCTACCCTGGCTACACACCTCCGTGTCCCTGACACCGTGGCCTGCCCCTGCCAGTCCCCAGCCCTCCCACACCCTGCATCCGACACACCCCCCTCCCCATGGCGGGCTCAGTGGCCACTCTCCCACGCACTCTGCTGTCACCTGCTCTCGGCTCCTTCTTCCTGTAGTAATTCATCCAGAACTTCCCCCAAAGCCCCTCTGAGCACCCCGCTGTGGCTCAGGGAAGGTGGGGCGGATGGCCTGAGCCAGGTGTGGCCCCTCCAGGGTGCAGTCCTTCCGTCTGTCCACGTCTGTGCTGGACAGACTGCACCCTGCTCCTGGGTCGGACCCAGCGCTGCCTGCCCAGCAGCCCCGCTCCCCACAGACCCCTCCCCTGGGCAGGCTCAGTCCGG